>JAVSCE010007223.1:0-244688 GCA_032199065.1 Smutsia gigantea
TAGGGTATAGCAATACTTAGAAGCAGAAAGTAGGTGTTAACATTGTTGCACAGATAAATATTTTAAACATATTCAACACTGGTTAAACACACTTGCTCACTCCACGACCACATTTGACGGAGCCTGACACCGGCTTCTCGGGCCAGTGGCATCCCTCAGAGGAGCAAGCCTGGAGACTGGCCGCATCTAGCTTAGAACCTCAAACTCTTCACCACGGAAAAAAAAAATCATATAACCCCAAATTGCTCTTTTCCCCATCATGGATGATCTGTGTCCGGATGATATGCTTCAATCTCAGCTAAGCATCTGTGAGAAAACAGTTCTTAGAGGCTGTTTCACAGAATCTGAACTGTAAAAAGAGAGAAAAAAAAAGTCGGTCGGGAGGCAGCCAAACCCCAGAGGTACCTGCCAAACCACACCTTATCCTCCTTAATCAGCAAAAATATCACCCGCCGCCTGACTCCTCTTACCTCACCAATAGGAGCTCGTCCATTCCCTTATTAGGACACTGGCAGTGGTGAGGGAGCCTACTCATGTCTGAGGCCCGGGAGTGGCTTCAACAACATGTGCAGCTCATCAAAAATGAGAAGAGGGGAACAGGCACCCAGGGAGGGGACTGGAAAAATTAAATCCTTGCTCTATGGGAGGAGAATCCATCTTGGTAGGCCACAATTATGGTTTTGGATTAGAAAAAAATTTTTTTGAAATGCCAAACCAAAAAAACACAATCCTAATATTTTTCTAAAGTGCATTTTTTGGAAGGCTGTTTTTTGAAACTCAGAAAGGCAGTCAAGGAAATTTTAAGTTGAATGCTTCCAGGGAGATGACTCTCTGTAGAAAACCAACGAGCACCTGGTCTTAACCTTCAAGAAGGTCTGGGCTGGGGCAGTTGCAGTTCTGCAGCGAGCACACACCTGAACCTGGGAGGAGGCATTTGCTTTTTTATTTGAACCTGGAGCAAAATAAAAGCCGTCCTCCTTGCTGTCTTTCTGCTTCTCAGCTGTTGCAGGGATCCCCTTTCCATGCTCTGACCTTCGTCCTAGCTTACCACCTTCTTCCTTTTCTCACAACATACCACCATTCAAACCAGGCTTTTTTTCTATGCTATTGGTGCAACTGGGAGGAGCTGTTTTGATCTGTGTCAGCAGGGCCATCCTGTTCACCCATCCTGTTTAGTGCCCAAGCTGTTTTCAGAGCCAGCTCATGAACTCTGATCCATCCAAGCAATAGCTGATTACAATTTTAACTTACTAGAGTTTATAAAACATGTCAATTGTATATATGCTCTAATTTGATCTTTAGAATACCAGTGCCATAGACACTCTTATCATTCCTACTTCACAGCTGAGGAAATAGGCTCCGTGGAGCTGGGCGACTTGTATTTAGAACCAGGACATCATTAAAATTTGGCGCTTTGCTGACTGATGTGCTGTTCTGTCTCAAAGATGTCAGAGTACTGTGTCGTTCTGCTCAGACGAGAAGCTCTGAAGCCTACCAGAGAGAACTTAAGTCCTCAGGGTCCCACAGGGACTGCTAAGCAAAGGGTGTTCAGGCCCCTAGGAGATGGTAGGGGGCCCCAGGAATCACATCACTCTGCCGGGGCCGGGCCGCTGCTAACCACTAGCTCTGTTAAATTTGACTCCTTGTTAAAGCTGTAGGTAAATGTTAAGGCTAAAAAGCCAAACACAACAGCTATTGTCTATTTAAAAATAAACAGTAACCCTGATGATTAAAAACGAAAACAAGAGGAATGTGCCAGACCAGTCAACCTTGACTTTGAATGAGTGAAGCAAACAAATTGTTTAAAAGGACAAGGAAGCTTATGTATTGGTGATAACTCCCATTTGTGCAGTGCTTTTTAGATGCCAGGCAATGGACAGTATGCATCTCATGTATTGGTACAAGACCACCGAACAGACATGCGTTTTCTTATTTTACAGCCCAGAGGAGCAGACGCAGCACAGACAAGTAGGATCGCTGGCCCAGGATTACACACTCAGGATTTTAGCTATCGTCTGGCTGACCCCCAAAGTCTGGGTTCTTGCACCACTAACCACACACACATCCATTTCTTTCCAGGTCTCAGTTCTTTGACGTCGACGGGACTGAATCTAGAGGTTAAGATATGGAGAAGTTCAAAATTACTTGTAAAGTTTATTTTCTTTTAACTGGCATAAGAAAGTCATGTGAAATTAGTACCAATGAAATGAGATGAGCTGCTAGTTTTATGGAAATCCAGGTCTCCCCCTGGGGAAAGAGGGTGCTCCTTGTCTCTATGTAGGGCCCTTACAGCACTATGTAGTCCCCTGGGCTGGGCATCTCAGGTAAAGAATCATGAAAGATCAAAAAGACCCTCCCCAGACCACTCCTCCCACCCTGGGCAGGCCTGCTCTTCCAGGAGGAGACGGCTCACCCCGCAGGATCTGACGGCATATTACAACCCCTGCCAGATTCTCCCACTAGAAGACCAGAGCTTAGAGCTTTGAAAGCATAGGCAGCGAATAACATCCGGTAGTGTTCAGCCAGAGAGAGCAAGGGAGTCACCAGGAGCTGCTTGGCCTGGAGCCAGCCATTATACACACCCAGGCAGGGAGGAGGGGGGCCAGTGAGTCAACTCCTCTGGCCTCATTTTCCTCATCTGTAAAATGGAAATGATGGTACTCAACTCGTGTTTTTGAAGGATTAAATGAACTAACATTTGTAAAGTACTTAGAATGCATCTCATCTAATCCATACAACAGCATGGAGTAAACACATATTTATGCGTCTTGGCATGTAGGAAGCTCTGTATAAGGGTTAACCATTTTTAGTATTTTATTATCACTATTGCTATTGTTCTCATATCATCATCATATGGGAAGTAGGTTCTGTACTTACACATCTTCTAAGGTTTGCTGCTGGTTTCTAAGCATAAAGGCAGAATCAGGCAGAAGGATTTTTCTAATTCAAGGATCTTATACTCCTTTTTCACTGAAAATAATAGCACCAGAGTAGGCTGAGAAATGGGGAATAAATGTAGGGGAAAATTCTTATCTTCTGTTGGTATTGCCTTATTCCTCCTTTGCTGACTACTTTTTGCCTGTCTTTCTCTTTTGAGGAGTGTGGGATGAGAGCTGCTGCTGAAAATGTCCAATAAATGGAATGCCTTTTCACTCTCATTTTTTCTGCTCTCTCTTAACCCATGTCACTTCTCCTTAAATTGTAGATGGAAATTTATTGTCAGACAGCTTTATCTTCCCATGCCAGAAAATGCATGTGTCCCAGTGCAAGGGGATAATCCCTTTTCTATCCTTTGGGGCTGGCTTAACACCCAGACTCAGTAGAGAATTGATGGTTCTGAGCACTGTACATGGAGGTTGGTTCTGAGTCCCACTGGAATGGCTTCAGACAGCCTGTCACTGGAGGGCCCAGATGGCCCTGCTACCCTGCTATCCTTCAGCCAGCTGGCACTGGAATTGTACACGAAATTATTCCACTTACTATTCATGAATTAAATTATGAGATGTCGGGTTAAAGTACTTTAAATCTTCAGTACTCATTATGGGTTGAATTGTGTCCTCTAAAAGCAGTATGTTGACACCCTAGCCCCCGGTACCTCTGAATGTGATCTTATTCAGAAACTAGACCTTCACAGAGAGGTAATGGAGTTATGACAAGGTCATTAGGGTGAGCCCTCATCCAATACGACTGGTGTCCTTCAGAAAAGGGGGAAATATGAACACAGGAACAAGCAAAGATGGAGGGTGGACTACGTGATGAAGCACAAAGAGAATGCCACGGGAAGGCAGAGGATTAGAGTGGTGACTCTACATGCCAAAAGCCACCAAAGATTGCCGGCCAGCCACCAAAACCTGGGAGACACTGTCCCTCACAGCTGCAGAAGGGAACTGTGCCTGCCACTTTAAGCCACCCAGTATGTAGGACTTTATTACAACAGCCCTGGGAAACTAACACAGTACTCAGTTTAAGGACTGACTGGTTCTACTTTGTTAATCAATTTTTTTGACAGTTTCTAGCATCTTCTGTTTATTTGAGTGATTCATTATATTGAACCAGCTGTACATACGATTTATTAAGATGCCTTCCACTGTAAGTTGTAAATTTATCCTCTAATACGCTCAGTTTTCAACTTTGCTGTGTTCCTTTGGCTTCCCTGGTATCTGGGGCTCTTTGTCGGTGGTTTACCTGTAGGTTTGAGGGGGGCTCATAAAACTCTAGCCTTCTTGGTCTCCTAGGGGCAGCCGGATGCCACAGCCTCCACTCCCTGGGCGAAGGGAGTGTTTTACAGGGTCCCCCTCCCAGCCTGTACATCGTCAGATCCTGGAGAGACAGACCCATTAATACTTCCCTGGGTCAAATTTAATGTTTAAGTAAGGCCAGAAATTTACAAATGTATACAAGGAAGGGACAGGAAGTGGAAAATAAAGCCTTGTCATGATACTAACTCCTTATAGATGGGGACAGCTCAATCTATGACTTCCAGGCTGTTTCCCTCGGGGTGAGTGGAGATTGTACATATGTCCTGCATGCCCTCACTAGGTGAGGTCAAAAGGAAAGCCTCTACCCAGGCTCAGGCTTGAGTCTGAGAAGGTATCACCCTGTTATGATCAAGAAATGTCACTACTCAGCTAACTCATATCAGAATACCATTTTCACTTGAGGTCTCATGAGGATGCATGAGGTTTGCCCAACTTGTGGAGGCCTCAGCAAACTTTAAAATAGAGAGGTAAGGGCCCAGGTTTGTTGCACTGAATTCTAGGAAGTCTGTGTACTCATTTTATGGGTTGAATTGTGTTGTCTTCAAAAATATATTGAAGTCCTAACCCCCTCACTACCCCAGGATGTGACCTTATGTGGAAGTAAGGTCATTACCGATGTATCAAGTTAAGATGAGGTCATTAAGGGTGGGCCCTCATCCAATACGACTGGTGTCCTTATAAAAAGGGGAGAGTTGGACACAGAGACGGATACACACAGGAAGAAGAGGATGTGATGACAAATAGGGAGAATGTCATGTGAAATAACGGAAGTGTGGGAGCTCGGTTGCCCCAAGCCAAGGAACATCTGGAACCACGAGGATCTGGACCAGGTAAGGAAGAATCCTCCCCCTCCAGGATTCAGAGGGAGCCTGGCCGTGCTGACACCTTGACTTCAGGAGCTGATGAGACAGCAAGTTTCTGTTGTTCTAAGCCACCCAGTCTGTGGACTTTGTTTTGGCAGCTGTAGGTCCCTCACACTTTGGAGATTACCCAGAGCTACCTGAGATTCATCCCCCAGGAACGCAGTTCATGGCAAACATTGCCATTGTTAACCATCCCACCCGCCACACACACATTTCTGAGCATTTACTAAGTGCTCATCACTGTCCTAAACACCTTACAGATATTTTCCTCTTTTTGTAGGTGAATAAACTGGGAAAATCAGCAAGGTTAGGTAATTTGCTCAAGGGCACACAGCACACAGTTAAAAGATGATATGACTAGTATTTGAATCCATGTCTATGTGGATTTCGAAGTCCATATTTTCTTCTCTCACTAGTTTTTCCTGAAAAAAAAATTTTTTAAATTTATACTCTCTTTACCTGTCAAGATTACTGAAAGATTGGTGGCATCCAAATCTCTAGCAAACAAATCCCTACTTCCTACTACATCCTCCTTTACAGTGAATCTGGTTTAGGCCAACTAGGGAAAGCGGTAATTCAATATTTTGCCCCAAACGTCCGCTTCTAGCAAGTTTCCTTTAACTTCTAAGTTACCCAAAGTATAGCAGTTATCATTTTTAAGTTGTATGTGGATGGAACAGCTAAAATCTGAGATGAAGAGTTCCTCTGATTTTTCTGCAGTAAAGGGACGTTTTAATGAATACACAGGTCAACAGGTCAGTCACAACCTGGACTCAGCCGCCTTTTGCTCCAGGATCAGTTGCTTTGTTTGCATAAGATACCAAGCCCTCACTTTCTGGTGTCTTTAGGAAGAGGAGGGCTCAGGGCTCAGGGAAAGGTAGGGTATGTAGCACTGATTAAGCATCCATTGTGATTTAAACACTTTGGCATGCCTTGTTCCTTTAATTCTCAGTAAACCTGCCAAGCAGATATTATATACTTTTTTTTTAACAGATGAAGAAGTTTAGGCACAGTGAAGTTAAGTGACCTGCTCAAGGTCACACACTTAGTCATACACTGCGTGAGGTCTGAACACAGATGTGGGAGTCAGGATATCTGGCTCTAGCTTCTTGCCTGGCCAGGAGGCGCCCATTTGGTGCTGTGAAAGCTGGGTCTGGCCAATAGAAGGAGAATTGAGATGCTTTCCCCACGTGGAGTGATGTTTTGCTCCCAAAAGGCTACCTGTGACCTGCAGAAGTGAGAAAGGTTCCTCTTACAGCCATCCCTTCTGCTCCAAAGGTTCAGTGTACCTAAGCCCCCCTCACTTATTCATTAGTAAGTATGAACACAGTGTTCTTCAATTAATTCTTAAGAAAATCATAACATTTATTAGTTATGGAAATTATCTACACAGAAGCTATAAATGTCATGATATCAGCCTAAAGAAAGCTTTAAAAAAATCACTTAAATTTTAGGCACTTAATGTGTTTTTCTCTGGAAACTACACAGGGTGGTTTTGAATCAGGGCCCTTGGTGTCATATGGCTGAACTGTGTAAAGAATGTTTCCATTCTTCAGAAAGTAAAAATGTCAGATTTATTTCCTTCTCTTTGGGGTGGATATAATCCTTATTTTCTTATATTATTATTTTATTTTCCCTCTCTTGAAGTAAAAGGTAGAGTGATTTAGATAATCAATTTCTAGAAAAGGTGGACATTCCTTGTAAGGATCAGAAAGCAGTCCTGGAAAAGTGAGGAAAAAATATGGAGAGCTAATATAGCAGGCAGAGCTAGCCTGCCAAGAGGCAAATGTCCAGGGTTAGGTAGCCCCTAAATAAGGATTCATCGGGACAGAAAATATCAGACTAAAATATTAGACGCTAAATAAGAATACCAGGCATTGAAAGAAGTGTTCCAATCAATGTCTGCATGAAATGAGGTTTACAATAAAGTTATAAAGAAAAGGTGAAAGATCAATGAGAAAAGTACCATGTTTTCTCTGGAAGTTTGTCGTTTTAAACCCTTCTTAATAAAATTATCTCCTGTACTGGTTCCTTCTGTTTCATGTCAGTTGTTTTTAATAAAAAGTAGTCTTAAAAACAGTAGAAATTGGTGTTTATATATCCAGTGGCCTAGAGCAGATCCTATGAGGCAAAGCATACTTCTGCACAAATTGGCTCATGAGTTAAAAGCCTACTGATCACCTAATAGCTTCCTTGATTTTTTTTTTTTGGTTCCTTCCTTGATTTTATAACCAGAAGAAGTACTTAAAGGCAGAGGAGTGAGGATGATCTGGTGCGCTTCTTTAAAACAAACCAGGTCACAACAGCACAAATGCACTTGGAGATTTTCATGTATGAAGTTGTGCAATATTGTAGCCCATGCAAGGAATCTGTTCCCAACTCTACAAAGAACAAACGGTCCCTCCAAATTGTTCCTCTGATATTAAATTTTAATTGGGAAAAAATAAGGTTATTTAACAATAACCTGCAGTTGTTTTGTACTTAACATTTTCCACATATTTTAATACACGTCATTATACTGGATGGCCTTGCCGCCCTGCAAGTTACCGAAAGCAGGCATGAGCATCTCTATTTTATAGCAGTGATGCAGCAAGCTGAAGTGGCTTCCTGAGGATCACAGTGCTCATTACTGAAGGAGCTAGACCAGGATCCAGACCTTCTACTTCCCATCCAAAAAGCCTCTTCTTGACCTCCAGGCTGACCCCTGCAGCAGGCAGCCAGCATGGTCACTGGATAGCAGAGCTTTCTAAGGTACTCTGGAGGCAGGGGCCAGCAGTACCAACATCATGGAAATGTTCAGTGGTTTTCAGGCTTCTGAAATCTGCGTAGTGGGTCATGACCAGTATTTTTAAATGAAATTGCAAAGTATAGAAAATATTAAAAGGCAGGAAACTAAATCATTATTTCGAGAGCTATCTGCACCCCCATGTACACTGTCCCTTTACTCATAATAGCCAATGTATGGAAATAGGTGAAATAGGTGTCTGTTGAGGAATGAATGGATAAAGAAAATGTGATATATATATATCATTTACAACAACATGGGTGAATCTGGAGGGCATTATGCTAAGTGAAATAAGCCAGACAGAGAAAAACAAATATTACATAGTATCACTTATATGTGGAATTAAAGTCAAAGTAGAATGGTAGTTGCCAGGGGTTGGGGAATAGGGGAAATAGGGAGAGGCTGGTAAAAGTGTACAAACGTTCAGTTATAAAATGAGTAAAGTCTTAGGATCTAAAGTACAACAGGGTGACTACAGTTGATAATATTGCATTATAGAACTGAAATTTGCTGAGTAGAACTTAAGTGTTCTCACCAAGAAAGAGAGAAAGATAAAGATAAACATGGGAGGTGATGGAAGTGTCAGTGGGCGGTGGAAGTCCTTTCACAAGGTCTACGTGTATCACAGCACATCGTACAATTTCAACATATCACAATTTCATTTGTCACTTATACTTCAAGAAAATTGAAAAAAGAAATCTGTGGTGCAACTTTAAAAAAATCAGAAAGGATCAAAAGTGAGCACTATTTTCATATTCAAAAGTGAAATATGTGCACGTGTATATATGACACTAAGTCACAAAATAAACTTGTTTATTATACTTAAGTTATCTTAAGTATAAGTTGAAAGAAACTCGTATTTCTTTCAGCCCGCCAGAGGAAAAAAAGAAAAGAGGCCACTAAGCCAGCTCAAGCTGATCAGCAGGCGGCTGCCCTCCTCTGAACGGCCCGCAGCCCTAAACGGACCTGAGCATGTGCGCATGTGCGGGGCAGGCGTGGGAGGAGGATGAAGAAATGCTGGAGGTGGGAGGCTAAAAGAGATCCTCTTGGAGCCAGAGCCTGGGTTATGTCCTTTTTTATGTTCTTAGTGCCTAGTCCAGCAGCACTAACTGGCAGAGGAAACCCTCAATGAATATTTGTTGAATGAAATGCATGGAAATGATTGAGGTATACAGATTTTTTTAAGACTCCTTTTAAAAATTCAATTAGGTTTGGAAATGAATCCAGGCAGTCGTACATTTATGAAAAGCTTGTTTCCAAAACCTTAATCTGAAAATTGGTTTTTGGAACTTCAAACATCATTATACATGGCAGTTGGGAATCTCAGGCCAGCCCGCAACCACCTTTTAAAGCCCAGGATGTATCTGAAGCTAGTACTGAGGGCTGAAGCTGCGTTTCTTCGGGAAAAACGCATCTTCACCGTCCCAGTCCAGAAGGCCAAGAGCAACTTGGCTTCCTCTGCTATCCCCGCTCCTGCCACGGCTAGACCTGTCTCTGCAAAGCAATTTTTGATGGGCTGGGAGAGATATGAGAAGCAGCATGAAGTGAGGACCCATTTCAAGGATAGGTATAGGCCAAAGGTAAGGAGAGGGAAAGAAGAATGAGCAAGGCAAGCAGCATCAACAAGGAGAGGAACAGACGCCTGCAGCCACCAGGTACCTAGCCAGTGCGCCTGAGGCCAGGCGGCCCGGAAGACACATGCAGAAAGCTGAGACCACCTCCATAAAGATTTGGTGTAGGCTGGTGGCTTGTATGAATAATTCAGCAATTTCACTATTATAAAGTGCCCAATACTTGCAAAGCCCAAGAACCTGTTTCTCTGTCATTTTTTTCATGTTTCCTCCATTAACAGGAAGTAGTAATTTCACCCTTAACCAGAGGTTCAGAAAAGTCAATAACTTAAAACCAATCTTTGAACCCAAAAGTCAGCAAAAATGTCCAGTTTGGTATACAAATCAACAGTCACAAAATGTACAGTCCTTTTTGAGAAGGCCCTTTGGTACTCCTCCACCTGAACTATTGACTTTGACTTTGAACACAAATTCTAACAAACTGCCTTTCCTGATATCCTTGGCTACAGCAGAATAGAGAGTGGGATAGCCAGAGGTGGGTGCATTAACATCAAACAGAAGAAATAACACATAAATAAGACAGATGATATCACATAATAATTGGATCCATTTGGGGATGGGAGTCTTATCCACAAGATATCACTGTTTTACAGCCTGATTTAATAACTATATTAATAATGACAGTTCTCAGCAATTGGAAAGTGTTTCAGGGATACTGTAATATCTATTTTAAAGAAGGGAAAGAGTTTCGATTAAATTTTTTTTTTACACAATTTAGCAAGCTGGAAATTGTTAATTCCCCAGTAAGACTGGAGAAGCCAGGTATTCCTATACTTTTTACAAATCTGAACATTTTTATGTGCATTTCTTCTGTCATTTCTGCTGAATCTTATAAAATTACACCAATCTTTTACTTTCCTGTCATGTTTTTAACTTAGTTTCCTAAGAGAGCAGTGGGGTAAACTAAATAATTTTCTATGTTTCTTTGATCCATGGTTTTAAAATTTATATACCCTTCCCTATTTGTTATGAAATGTGACACAAGCACAAAACTTTTTCATCCTCAGGATATATAAAAGCATATTCTTTATGAGAAACATAACTCTTGATGGAGAAAAGCATGAATATTTATAAGAAACACAAAATCTTGATTTAAGTAGACTTCATTAGGGTTTTGGGAAAATGAGAGAAATAGTGGTAAAAATATTAGACTGCACATGACAGATCTCTCAATAATCTTACCAGGAACAAATTAAACAGCACCTTGAAATCTAAAGAACTGAACAGACATTCACACCTGCCCCTGAAAATAACATGGCTCTGTGTAGGTCTTGGCATTCACGAATTTTAATGCATCTCATAAAAAAACACTGCCAATCTTGCTCTGTAGGTGATGAAACTGAGATAAATTATCTGATGCAAACGCAAAGAAATTTAGGATTCATTTTGTTGGGCACCTGTTTTGGCATTTAACCTAACACTTCTTCCAAAGCAAAAGGTGCAGACTTTGAGTGTTCAAATGACTCAGATGAAAATCGTGAACTTAGCTGAACTAAATTTGGTTTATCCAATAATAAGAAACTTATTTTTTGAGGACCATGCTGGAAGGTGAAGATTCAGTAACTTGAAATTCAGGAAATGACAGAGTGAGTGGAGAAGAGTGAGAAAGACACAGAGAAAGTTCCACCGGCATGATGGAGTGGGAAAACTCAGAACCAGGAATCGGCAGAGAGACCCATAACATACGTGTGCATGCATGTGTGTGTGCGCACACACACACACTGGGCTCTTTCCCTAGCATTCTGTTGACCAGCTGTATAACACCAATCAAAACCTTCACCACCATGTGCCTTAGTGTCCTCTTCTGAAATAAAGGCTTTAAACAAGATCAGTAGTTTTGAGGAAGCTTTGATGGAGTGGGTAGAATGGGATGGGGAGGGAGTGGGTGAGCAATGGGTCTGACTGGGGAGTGGAGTAGGATAAGGAGCTCTGGATTCAAAGCCACCTATTTAACCAGAACATCTCCTTTATGTAACAGAATTCCTGTAACAAGAAATTTGGCTTAAAGAAAAAAGCAAAAAAAAAACCCAACTAGTTTGATAACCACTGGACTATACAGATAAACTCTAAAATCCCTTTGAGCTCCCACACTTGCGTGATCACGCGGAAACTGGTTATCCAAGAGAACTGCTAATATAGTGGACGTGGGTCTCATTTTGGGTCTCTGAAGGTTTCCTCTGTTTATTTGATTAGCTGTTGCACAAATGCTGGAACAACTGGAGCAACAATTGTCAGGCTGAATCAGTGCCAACACTTCCCCAAATGGGAAAGATTTACTAAGAGGCCATGTGCTCTTCTTACTCTTGTGCAGTACCTTTCCCCAAGGCCCACCAAGTTCTCCAAACCTCATAACTGCCCGTGTGAAAAGGGCCCTTGCCTGCAAGTACAAACACACTGGCTTCCCTAACGGCTTTGGGTAAGGTAAGTTACCCCCTGGGTTCCGCATCTATAGACCGAGAGCATTGCCACAGACAGTCCGAGAGGCCCCTTCTCGCTTTAGCATTCCAGGATTTCATGATCCTAAACCTTGGAGCCTGTTATCTGAACAATTCCCTGATCAATAGCATGTGCTCTCAATCTTGTTATGTCACAGTCAGATGGTCAGTATATTAAGGGCTTTGTGCTGTTGACTTTAAGGATTGGGAAATGTGTGCTTTAGCCAAAAATCTCTGAGTCCTGCAAATGGATCATTCTGAGCAGAGGGCTCAGGTCTAAATTAACAGCAGATCTTTAGACACACAATGCTTTGTGGATCGGCATTTGGAGTACAGAAACCCTTGCCTAGGTATAAACCCCTGAAAATGGTCTACAAACCACCATAAAAGTGGAAACGAGGGAAACCAATCAGAATCACAAAGTTTAGACCAGAAAGTTTCACACCGGTCAGAAACATACAGTATATACTCGCCACCTTCCTTTGCTTCCTGATTTCTCCTCTCTGCTCCCACTCCCACAATTTAAAAAAAACAACTTTTTGTCTTTCTTTCTTCCTTTCTTTCTTTTTTATAATTCCTTTGTAAAAAAAAAAAGAAGAAGAAGAAGAAGAAGAAGAAGAAGAAGAAAAAGTGAAATTGAAGAGGCGAAGTGAGCACTCACTGGGAGAGCACGGCCAGGCTGCGTCTTCCCTGGGATCCTGAGCCCCCGAGCATGCCGGCAGCTTGGGAGGGGTGGCGGCGGCCGGCGGTGTAGGGCCCCTCGGGTGTCAGGGCAGGGGCCGGGCCACCAGAGGTGCCATGTTTTCCGTGGCTGAAATGCAGCGTGCGGGATGCTCCCGTGTTCTCCCTTTGTGTTAACACTTTGGTCTGTCCCTGTGACGAAAGTCTGGGCTTGTCCTCGGCCAAATCTACTCCTCCCCACCCTTTCCCTCCGCAGAGGATCATCAGAGAACTGATTGTTATTTTTTACTGTAATCTCTCTAATAGAAGCCCATCAAGTTTAGGTTGTAAAGGGCACAGATTGCTTGGAGGTTTCCAGAATGTTTTTCCTGGGTAGTAGGGGCCAGGATCCCTAGTAGCTTTCACAATGAAGATTTTATGTGATTAATTACAAAATTATTCCAAGGAATTGACACTGATCCACGTGCTTGGCCTTTTGGAAAATAGTCGATCAGGGTATCACTTGCCTACACAATCCAGTTCTGGAGATTAACAGAAATCAGCCCACCGAAGAGCTCATCTGGGTGCAGTTCTCAGGCCCTCATTCTGAGCTCTGTTCTCAATTAGCATTGGGGTAGGAGGCTTCCAAAGCAAACAGTTCCCACTGAGAAATCAAATGTGAGAAACTCCTCATATCCCTTTTATGCAGGGAAAGATGCATGACATAAAAAATGCAAACCAAAGGCCAAGGGAAGAGGAGAGATAGGCTGATCAGTGAGATGCTGGGTTATACAGCGTGTTCGGAGGTCACACCCCTTGGGGAGGCGAGGGCAATTGCCTGACTAGGACCATGTAGCAACAGTGGGTCCATTCGGCACCCATGGCATTCTGTGTGGTGATCTCATCAGGCAAGCCGGGCAAGGAAGCCTGGTCAGCAGCAGCTTGGAAAGCAACTAAATTCCAGTCCCTGAGGGTGGGGGGGTAGTGTTGATTCCATCTGGAGATGACACTCCACCTTGGCTTCAGTTATGAATACGGTTCTTCATCCCCAACAAGCAATGAGCAGACGGGCGCTGGGACACCATACTTCCGGGACTGGCTTTCTGTTAAATGGCTAGAACAACTCAAATCTCTACAACTCAAGGTTAAGATTCTTTTGGTAAATAGCAGGGAAGCAATCAACTTCACACACTGAGAGCCCCTTGGCAGAATAAAAGACACCTTTGAGATTTAAAGCTTCTTTTCACACATGAGGACACAGAAACACGAGCATTTGAATAGTTCACCCAATGTCATGGGACAGAACTAAAGCAATTACTCTTGGCTCAACTGAAAAAGAAGTTTAATTCAGTTAGGTTAAATGCTGTCTTCATTTCAACTAACTAGAAAATTTTGGATGTTTTCCTGCTTAAATATTATACTATTATCAACGTCATAGTTTACAGAGTAAATAGAGTTTAATGAACTTCAAAGCTAATTATCACCATGTACCATAATGTATTACACAGTTAAATATCTTTTTGATTATATATGTTGTCACTCAACATATAATGACCATGACATTCATGGTCATTGAGACACATAAAGTTCATGAGACACTCGTAAAAATAGAGCGATATCTGCTTTCAGATAAGAGGCCTTAATAAAATACTCACGGCCTTGGGTTGAATTTATTGCTCTAGAGCTGAGATAGAAACATGCATTGAGGCATTTTACTATTCCCCTTTCTACCAAATTTTGGCCACTTATTTTTTTTGCCCTTGCGAGAATTCAGTGATTTGCTGTGGCAGCAGAATAGTGTTCCTCATATCCGAATCCCCAAAATTTGGGAATATGTTACCTTACGTGGCAAAAGAGACTGCAGAAATGATCAAGTTAAAGGCATTGAGATGGGAGATTCTCCTGGATTACCAAAATGTGTTCACTGTAACCACACATGGGTCTTTAAAGTCAGAGAACCCTCTCTGGCTGTGGTCACAGAGAGACGAGGCCATAGAAGAATGGCTAGAGAGATACAACCTTGCTGGCACCAACGGAGGAGGAAGGGGGAAGAATCCAGGACTGTGGCAGCTTGAACAAGCTGGAGAGGCAGGGAAGTGGATTCTTATCTGGAGCCCCGAGAAAAGATGTAGCCCTGCCCTCCCCTTGATCTTAGCCAGGTGAGACCTGTGTTGGACTTCCCACCCCCAGGACGAGAGATAATAATAAGTGTGCTATTTTAAGCCACGTAATCAGTGTTATTTTTTACAACGATGATAGAAAATTGACATATTTGCTTAAGGAACTCATTTGACCTTGGTAATACATTTCACCTCCTGATTCCCCCTGCCTACTCCAATTTTGGGGTGAGAAGTATAGTTTTGTATGTTCAGAATAAACTCATAAAATGGAGCAGCCTGGAAGAATCTGTGGTTCTTCCAGACTAGTGCAGTCTCTCTCCCTCTCCTTCTCTCTCAACACACACACACACACACACACACACACACACACACACACACACACACACCTTACCGTCCACAGAGGAGAACAAGAATTTAGTAATCTTCTGGTACCATGCTGACATTCATGTACTAAAGTAGCTAATGGCCAGCTGTATAAAGGATAGCCACCAAGCTATTTTCTTAGTTGTAAAGACAGGGTGGGGGAAATCATGCACACTCTTAGTTGGTCCTTGTTATTATTAATAGAATGTGTTGGGAAGTAGCTGTCTGTCTTCAGTTTGTGATAGTAAAACTCACAGGGGTTCCCAACCCATGCTGCCTAGTAGGGTACTGACATGACAACAGTGAAGAGAGAAGTGAGTTTTGGACCTGGCTCAGACACCAGTGGGGAACAGGAAGGGCACAAAGGCCAATAAAAGGGCAACTGGATGCATTTGCAAGGCAGGGAGAAGGATGCATTTGCGAGGCAGGGAGATAAGTGAACCATGAGTAAGAGCATGGCTGGGGAAGCTTCAAGCAACCCTCTGAGGCCCAGCTGGCTAGGGTTGGAGAGGCAAGGTGAGAGGAATCAGGAAGAACATACCAAAAATTAATTTGTGAACAGTGCTCTGCACCACAGAGACCAACAGGCATATGGACTTTCACCCTGTAGCACCGACAGGGGTAGTCAGAGTCCAGCTTCCCAAACTGATGTCTCTGAGAACTGAATTAATGATCATGTACTGGCACCAGGAAGAACTGGGCCAGTCATCCTTCAGCAAGACAGCAGGTGTCACATGTGACATTTCAGGACTCCCACTAGGGAAGATGGAAAATCTCAGCCACTCACAAACTGCTCACAGCATCCTTCATGTCTGGATACTTCAATTTTTTAGCAAAAAGATTCTGGGCTGAGAAGGTTTGAGGGAGGTCAGTGCAATAGAAAGGAATGGCTCTCACCCTAGGGTTGTCCTTTATTAATAAAATATGAGTTTAAAAAATAACTTTACTTCATGGAGGTAAGAGACTGGACCACATGATCTGTTCCAGACATCATAGTCTGCAATGGTTGTTTAAGAACAGCTTCCACCTTAGAGCAATTCCCCAGGGAGAAGAGAGGTATGTGGGGTGCCCTGTGGACTGCCCTAATGCACTTTAGACACACACACACATACACACACACACACACACACACACTTCCTCACCTCCTACAGAAACTCAACTTAAACCCAGAGGAAATCTATTCAGTGGAGAGGCAACAGTTCAAGTAATTTATAGGGGATTTTTAAAAGGGCTCTTGAAGAAAACTTTTCTTATAAAGAAATTCACAGACTCTACACTCTTACAGTGAGGCAAAAGATATTGCCAGACAGCTGCTCGCCAAGGGGAGGATAAGAGTGAACTGAAGGGGTTAACGGCATATCTGCAGGCCGGAACCTCTTTCCTTCTTTCCATTGGCTTCTTGGGTTCTTCCTGCCACCCGATGGCATCTCGACTCCCCATCCAAGGCCTCGAACAGGATCCCCCAAACGTGCTGCTTCATATTGTCCTATAACACTACTTTTTAATGTATCCTCCTAAGAAATCTCCTCATGAAATCCTCCCTTTATCCATCTCCCTTCACAGAAATTGCAGACTCATCTGTCTTTCCTCTGTTTTCTACCTGCCAGTGACCTGTTTTCCTTGCCTGCTCTTTCCCATCGTGTCTTTGCTCATATCCTTGTAGTTGCCACTGTGTCTTCCTGTGGGAATGTGTGGTGGGCTGGCTGGGGGTGGAGGAATGGGTGAGCTGCTATGGAAAGTTGTCCTGTGCCCCCCTCATCTTCCGGGTGATTCCCTGGGCTTCACCAGAGTCCTCACGGCTTGTGCTGAGAATTCTCCCAAGTATTTGCCTAGTCTGTCCCTAGCCCTGTAACATGTCCTGGGTTACTACCTTCTCCTATCTCCCTTACAGTGGTGGCCATACAGTTAAATCCTGGCATGTTCCACCCTTGCTCCTCCTCACTGACCACTGTTTGCATGTTTACTACAAGCACATCACCTAGTTAAGTGCTGAGGGGAATCCAAAGATAAGTTCAAACCCAAAAGGAGGTAAGATATGTATGCAAAAATTTTAATACAAGACAGAAAGTGAATAACCCTCTCAAAACAGTAGAGCTGAAGTACTACACTTCAGAGTTTACATCCTGTCAAGGTCCCCGTGTTTACCCACCCTTAACACTCAATTTATTCTCTTATTGAATTAGACTTCTTGTTGCTGAAATTGAAATCTACTTATCTCTATCAGGGCCACAGGCATTAAGTCATCCCTTAGTCTCATCTTTTCTAGGCTAGACACCTCGGCTTATTTTGCATTCTTTTAATATCAGCCTGAAATATAAGAACTCTTCAAATGGGAAACCAAAATTGGACATAATAAAGGCCTGACCAAGGCTAAATGCACCTGGATGAAGTTCCAGGACTGCCTGCCACATTCCTGTTAACACATCCAAACATCATTTTTGCGCTAATGATAGCATCTCTTATAGAGATTATTCATTCATTTTTGTGTTAAATCCAGTTTTTTTTTTCCTTTTTTCTTTTCCAGATTTGTTGCTTAGTTGGTCTCTTTCCAGCATTTGTCATACTGTTTTCAGAGGCCCATAGCTCAGCTTTTTCAGGATACTCTGCCTTGTGTTTTTCTTGTCTAAGTTCTTGGTTTAATGTGAATAGGAAACCGAGGAACACAAAGTCCGATTTCAAGAAAGGAGAAAAGGATCTTTCAAAGAGCATCCCTGAACTTCAGTACCTGGGAAGTCTGTGTATGTGAGGCAGCACCGGGTTCAGGGGTCTAGACCACACCAGTAGTGTCCCCATAGGATCCTGCTTCCGCTCACTGGTCTGTGAGCTCCTTGAGAAGGGGGTGTGTCTTGCCCACCTTTTGGAGCCTCTTCTTGCCCCAGTTAGCCACGTGCCTGGTGCGGAGCAGGCCTTCCAAAATACATGCTGCACGCAGAATTAGTGCACATGGCTTCATAAAGACCTAAGAATGGCTTTAACCAACTTAATTCATTTTTTCTGTAATTGAATTAAAACGGGGGGATAAGGGATATCAATGGGGAACTGGCCTCAAACATGGTTTTTTGCCCACTTCTGGAATTGAGACACATCTGGGCATGAATGTGACCAAGTGGTGAGGTGGGTCTGTGGGGATGATTTGCAGGGCTTGGGAGATCTTTGCTATTGCCTGCCTGGGGATCTGTCCCTTAGCCCAGCCCCACTGCCGCGGGTCTGTGCCCTGAGGACAGTGGGGCGGCGCAGAAGCTGAAGTTGTTTCCACAAGGTATTTGCTGAGTCTAGGCCAAGCTGAGGTGCCTGGATGACAACAAATAACTGAGCGGAGCAGAGGGTCACTATCCCCACTTCTGTACAGAGCACAGCAGGGTTCTGGGATGCTGGAGGACTGAAGGGAACACAGAGCCATTCTGGTACCCTGAAAGGTTGTATCACAAGGACACCAGGCTGCGTCTTTGACACAGAGGCCCAGGTGGACCCCTGGACAGTACCGGTGGAGGGTCCTCCAGAAATGGCTTCAGGGCAGAGGGGCGCAAGGACTCACTGGAACAAAAGCCTGGCAGCAAGAAGCCATGGGAGGCCGGACATGGTTTAATGTGAATAGGAAACCGAGGAACACATGACCTTGTATGAGATTGACTTCCAGAAACAATCAGCAGGGAGTTTTGGGGGGTTTTTTTTGGTGGTGGGGTGGTAGTCCTGCATAAGCAGGTGGCATTAAGAATCATATTATTTATTAGTAATGTGAGTCTACTGACAGCCAAAGCAGATTCTGACTGAGGACACATTGGCAACAGCTATAAGGTTTCAGTACCTTTTAAAAATGACATTTTATTCTGAAATCTTTCAGACAAACTAAAAGGAATAAGGGAAATTATAATGAACATCTGTGTGTTCACCACTCAGCTTAAGCAATAAACCTTTCCAAGTAACTTAGTTGCCCAGTAGGCTCTTCTAGGATAGCTTTGTCTACCTCTCCACCTGAGGGCAGTGTCCTGCTGAATCTGTGTGTGTCCAGTCCACTTTCTTGTGAGCTAATCTTTTGAACTATTCTTCCCCACCCGCTGCCCTGTCCCTACCCAGTCCTACTCCAGTGGGATCACCGTCAATGCCACCATCATGCACGTTTGGTTCTAGGATGAAGCAGATGGGAGTGTGAGAGTGACACATGCTTTGTGTCTCTATGCTTCTGTATTTTTCATGGTGAAATGTCAGTTCTCTTATCCCAATACTACCGCTCAGTTAAAAGGAGGGGGTTCTTTCCTTCCCAAGGCCATACTTTGAGCCCCAGCACCCCCTTGCTAATTCTTCCCCATAAGCATTCCCTGACCACTGGCAATCTAACATACATCTTCAATCAGCGCAGTTCACCCTAACATTTATCAGAAAGGGAACTTTTGTGCGGGGAAAAGATTATTGGCATTTGCCACCATTTGCCCTATATTTCCTGAAGCTTCTGTCTCTACCCAACAAAGGTATTCCTTCTCCTTTTGCCCCATATGCCTTCTTAAATTCCCTCTGCTTCTCTGGATTCTAGCGATTCTGTAAGAACCAGTGTCTGGCCCCACCTCTGTGATGCCTTCTGAGATCTGACTTGATTTCTTTGTAGTTTGTCATTCCGGGAGGAAAAACAAGAAAGTCTGAGCCTTTTCTTGTGTGTGTGTATTTGAGCAATAGTTACGGTGTCATGAATGAGTCACCTCCTCTAGCTAACTTCCTGTGAGGCTCCCCATTTCTGTTTCAATTCTTTTGCAGCAATTACTTAGGCCGCTCTCTAAGCTCTTTTAAAAATCTGGGGTTTTAACCAGCAGGACTCTTTTCTTTACCTGGAGAGAAAAGTTTCTATCTTAAAAGCCTCATGCCTCCAACCCCCTCTGTCCTCTAGCTTCAAACACAATAAACAATTTGAAGCAATAAAACATTGCTTGAAAAGACTAGGGTCCTAAGAATGGATCTTGAGTGAACGAATTGGTGGTGCACTAGAAAACCTGGTTCTGGTCTCAGTGAAAATAATAATATATACTTTCTATAACTCTAGGAAAGAAGTGTATACATGAATGATATGGTTTCTATCTGTAAAAAATAGATTTGTTGTACACAGATATGATTAAACAGAGAAGGAATAAGAAACCGTCATGAGAACTCTAAGGATAAAATGCTAGCACAGGAGGAAAGGTCAGGTCTTCAAACAAAGCATGTTAGTTCGTAAGGCACAGAATCCTCAGTGTGTATCATTCTTGTTCAAAGTATCTAAATATTTCCACAACCATAAATTTATTTGCTGGTGTCCACTTTATGCATCTGGATATTAAATTTACACATGGCTTTTACAGCTGGAATTAACTGCAGAGTTTTCCACTGATACCATATATGGTCTAAAAAAATATTGATTTCGTTTTTGGGAAGTCAGACCTGGATTAAAGCATATTTTTCCTCCTATTGCTAGAGAAATAGTCCATTATGTGTTTTGGATACTTTGGGGATAGAGTTTATGATTTATAATATATAAATGACACTTTGTTAGGTATTGTCCTATTTTGTAATTAACAGATCACATGAATAAATACATGATATCTATCTGTAGACAGATGCATACACACACAGAGTGTTATTTATTCACTGTTCATGTGTACATACCTTTTCTCACCAAACAAATTAAGACCTTTTTGCTGGCAGGGATATTTCCTAAAATATTTCCTTTTTTTTGTACCTGATACAGCCTAGAATAGTGTTAGGCATATAGCAGATGCTCTATATATACTTGTCATTCGCCCTCTGGGCTGATGAGGGTAGCAATAGAGTAGACATGCTGCACCTTTTTGCAGCTGGCTGGTCCTCCCAGAGGCTCCCACAGAATGGCACTTCTTGGTATTCTTTATGGTAGAGCATCTAGAAGCTCTACTGCGCTAGCAACTGACCCTGGGAGTTCTGAGTTGACAGTCTCAGGTAGACCGTGGCTCACAGACTCACAAGAGATTGATGTGTACATCAGAATGCCAATCAATGGCAACTGATTGGGATGGAATGAACGATCTCCTTCTTCAGTGTCTAGAAAGCTCTCATGTTCCCACCATGGCACCCCCTCCCCACCATTCTCCAAGCCCTGTCAGGAAGCCTCACAGTCCACAGAGAGCTTTGTGAACACGAAGTCAGAGCAAAGGGAGCGGAAGCCAACATGAGGACTGGTTTACCCAAGCCAAGGGCAGATGTGAGAAACACCTCTCCGTGGAGACAACGCTTCTCACGGCACAGGACTGAATAAACCCTAAGATTCAAGGTCTGTCTGGATATTCCCACTGCCAACCCTAGTGCTGGATTTGGCATTCTGCAGACTTTCTCTATTGGCCATTCTTTCTTCAGATTTCCTAATACCATAGATGATTTGGGCTGAATGTTTCTGTCTTTGAAAAATTCGCATGTAGAAATTCTAATCCTGATGTGATGGTATTAGGAGGTGAGTCCTGTGGGAGGTAATTAGGTCATGAAGGTAGAGTCCTGGCAAACAGGATCCATGCCCTTCTCAGAAAAGACACAAGAAAAAGCAAGCTCTTTCTCTTTCTCTCTCTCTCCACTACGTTTAAGGTATAACAACACAGCTGACTGCAAACCAGGAATCAGGCCCCTACCAAACGCCAGAGCTGCCAGCACCCTGATCTTGGATTTCCCAGCCTCCAAAACTGTTAAGAAATACATGTTTGTTCGTTAGGCTACCCATTGCGGGATATTCTGTTATAGGAGCCCACACTGACAGATTTCAGTTAGACTCCACTTATTTGTATCTGGGACACCTAATGCAATTTGACACTTACATGTTGAATTTATTAGAAATGTTCTTCTGTAGAGTTTTTGGGTACTTTTATGGTGGCAGCTTGAGACAGGAGATTAGAAATAGACTAGGGGAAAGCTTTTTAACTGTGTTATTGTACTTTGATGTTATTGAGCAATGAAATCAAGCTATTATTAAGATCAAGGCAAGAAAAGCAAATGCTGTCCTTTTTTGCTTATTAATTTATAGAATAGCACCAGGCAAGTTTTTCACTGAAAACATTTAATTGAACAAATCATATTCGTTTTTCTAACTTAAAAGCCAAAATCCATCTGGAAAGCTTTTTAATTTTAAGAGCTCATGAAAACAATGAATAAAATAAAATAAATGGTGTTTATACAAAAAGTAGCAGTCACTTCAAATTTGAAAGCCAGTGATCTGAAATATGCACTTAGCTTTCTAAAATATATTAAAGGAGAGAGGGCTGATGTAATCTGAGATTCTCCTAGGTATTTTAGAATTCAGTGTCTTTCTAGGATAACTTCAAATAGTCTTTCCTTCTGACTCTCACTGGACATAAGAATTAAAAATTAAATTAAGAATTAAAAGATAAAACCCTGAGACTGTTCTATAGTACCTCCAGGACTATGTATTTTAGATGTCCCAGTTCACTCAAGTTTATTTTAGCTATAAATGTACTGAAAAGTTAACCAAAGACTATACTTTTATAACTAAGAAACTCAATGCATAGTGTAGAAAGTGTGTATTATAGTCAATGTTTACTGAATTCATCTGAATTGTAATTTAGAGTTTTGACTAATAGTTATTATAAATACTCTGTCTTCCAAACAGTACTTTCTGAAGTGTATGAACTATTTATAAAAATTAAAAAATGCCCCACTTACTGATAATAAAATTAACCCCCCATAACTTAGTTAGAAGTCTTGGGTTCTAATGTATTTCTTTATTCTTTCTTTTTTCATGGGTCACCAGTGCATCCCAAGTGTGGAAAACAATCCTACATAGAGTCTAAAATTGAGACCCAACTTGCACATTAAGCACTTTTTATTTCAGAAAGAGTGTTGATAAATACTAGCCTGAGGTTGGCCTCATCTCTCATCTACCACTGCCCATCCTCCTGGGAACTCTGTATTTCATAAGATATTTTTGATTATATAGTTTGTTCACTTTGGAAGTCCTTAGGATTTGGTGTGAAACCTGTCATTTGATGGTTTTCTGGTCTTACAATGCAAATGTTAATTGCAAATAATACTAAGGGTTTGGTACTAGAGCAAACAGGCCAACTAAAGGGCATTGACTCTTACCATATTAAGATTTGCCTCCATGATGCAACTAAATAAGCATAATGATCAAAATGATACAATGCAGAAGTTATATTATCCTTACTAATCAGAGAAATACTTGAGAGGAGTTTCTTAATATTTCCAGAGAAAAAAAATGGAGTCAAACTTCCATGGCTCAGCAGGGGAGTAATGGAACCCCAAGGAAGATATGCATGGTGTCAGTATTTAGAGGACACCATAAAGGTCACTATCATTTCTGCTTCCCTATAAATATCTTAGTGAATTGAGCAACATTCTGCCTTGGTATACAGATATGAACTGATGTATGTTTGTTCATTCATTTAACCAACATTATGCACTGGTTTTGGGGGAAGCAAAAATGAGTTAGGATGTAGTTTTTGATCTGGAGGTGTTTTCAGTTTGGGTGGGGGGAATGGACATGTGAACAAATAAACATACAAAATAGGTGTTAATAATCAACATACATAAAAAATGCTACGGGAAACCCAAGGTAGGAAATCAGTCACTTTGACTGGGAATCTCTGGGAAGGTGTTTTCCAGAGGACGACTGTTGAGCTGGGCCTTCCAGGCAAGTGAGAATTCACCAGTTACAAGAGGTTCAGGAGGGAAAAGACGGTGGTATGGAAGAGCATAGGATCCCTCTAAGCCAGGGGACCTTTGCTAACTCAGATGTAAAACCCGACAAGCAGAGACCAACAGCAGTGTTTACTTTTGACAGGGACAAAGTCATCATTTTAAATCTTTTGAATTTTCTCCTCAATTCACGGGGAAAGGGAAGATAAAATAGCTGTGCTTCTTCCAATTTACAGGTGACGTCCTAACTCTCTCCACGGATGATGGGCTCTAGGGAGAGTAACAGGTAGCATTTTGTAGCATTTTCTCTGTGTCTGATTTTTGAAAGCTTAGAATACCTGAGGGCCAGTCAGACAGCATA
This sequence comes from Smutsia gigantea, assembly GCA_032199065.1. NCBI lineage: Eukaryota > Metazoa > Chordata > Mammalia > Pholidota > Manidae > Smutsia > Smutsia gigantea. The sequence continues at coordinate 24,133 of JAVSCE010007223.1, forward strand.
AGACAGTGGAGAGAAAAGCCAGTATTTTAAATATATATATATCCTGAAACCAAGTATATGACAAGAATGAAACTTACAACTCCGCATAGCATCAAATAGAAGTGAATCTGATTTAAATGAATCATACAGGCACCTCTCCATGACAAACATATGTCATGTGCACCACCCTTTACACTTTTGATGGCAAGTGTCCACATCTCATTGAATTTTTTCTCAGTCACTCTGAGAAGTCTTAGTTCTGTTTTACATATGAGGAAGCCTAGATCTGCAAAACCTTTATGCAACATTCTCTTTCTTTGATCCTTGATCTAAAAGGTACTTTCTTTTGCAGTTAGAGGCAGTTGCAAGGGCTGATGCAGAAGGAAGAGCTTTGGAGTTGGAATAAGTGACAAGGTTTCCAGATTCAACCCTGCCACGACTGTGTGCTCTTGGACATGTTACTTTGCAAGTCTGGCTCCAGAGATTTGGATTTGAAAACTCTTCAGGGAATGTAGGAGACAGAATCTTAATTTCTGACCACATAACCCAATAAATACCAGAGTGTCTCCTAGCAGTAATTCTGCACTTCAGGCAGGATTGTCATGGAAAACGAACTCCTTCCTGCAGGGTATGTCTTCCCACTTTAGCAATCCCATAGCTCTGACACACGCAGCAATAGAACAGAATTTACATCCACGTACCTATGATGGGAGGCACTTGGAAACGAAAAGATTAGGGATTTCCATCCTGCCTCAGCCTTGAGTTTCATAAAAACTTCATTTTGTTCCATTTCTAACCCATGGAGCTCCCGCAGCAGTGATATTCCCTGGGCAGCTGGGATAAATGCTGGGGGTGCTGGCTCAGGAAAACACATATTTAAGATGTTTGGCTTTCACGGTTAGGTAGGAACAGTTGAAGCTTGAAAGGGGAATGGCAGGAAGGAAGGGCATCATGTATCAACACTTTCTATGCTACCATGTTTGTCCAGGTCTCCTTAACAGTAATTTCTCATCTTCTTCATCAAGAAAGGAGAGACTATTAGATCCCCCAAATGGGCCCCCACTAAAAAAAGTCAAGATTTACACAACAGTTTTGATTAGAGAAACAGAAGGACCCTTCAAGGAAGGAGTGGGCAGCGGTACACATGGACTCTAGTTGCCAACAGTGCCTTGGGAGCTGCAGTGGAATTATACCTGCGGGGGCCTCTTATCTTCGAAGCAGCATGATAACCCATCGTCTCATCCTGCTCTTCTGTTTGTTCACTTCCTGCTCTGTTATTTTCCATCTTACTCTCTTGAGTTCCCCCAGAAAGACCTGCCAATAGTACAAGGTTTTCTGTGGGAATCAAAGTTGGGTTGACTGCTGTTATTCTAAGTAGGCACAGTAAGCTCCTAACTCCAGCAATAAAGGACTCTTTCATTGCCTCTGAGAGCTATCTAGCTTTCGTTTGGAGAGCCCCTAATTCTGCAAAATTCCCACTGGACAATAAGATCCCGGTTAGACTTAGGAAAATAAAAAGCACATACTGAGCCATCTCCTGGAAACTATCAGTTGGATTCCTAAGTGGTACAGGAAAATGGAAGCCAGTGAAGATGTGACACGGGATAGTCCATGTCACCTACAAATGGAAACTATGAACATTGAAAGAATTTCCTATTCTAAACAATGTGCAGTTTAAAATACACTCTCTGGAGACTCTCCTGAATGTACAGGCTCATGGCTGCTATTTATAGTGGCTGATGTGTACTTTACCAAGATTTTTATCCCAACAAGGGAACTATTTGTGATGTAGGGAGTTATTAAAATGGAAAACAAACCCTCACATTTTAACTTAGTCAATGGGTATTAATCTTATATGTAAGGTCAGATCTCTAGACTAACTGGAAAGAAGGCCAGTACAAATTTACAAAATATTTTAAAAGAAATTCAGGTTTGAAAATAGGTTCAAGTATACCTGGTGACTTCTACCAGCCTAACAAAACATTAAAACTTGCTTAAAAATTGCACAAATAGCAACGATTTATATTTAACCAATTAAGCTTTTAAAATAAGTGAATGTTTTTTAAAAAGTTTTAAGAAGTTGTACTCATAAATGTTTAAAAACTAAGCTAGGGAAGGTAGCTTACATATTTAACATGTTAATCCTTTATGTACATACAGTTCAAATTTATTCTTTTCTACAGTCCCAGAATAAAAGATGAAAATTCAAACATGGAGGAATTTGAAGTAATGAAGATTTGAGATAGACTAAAAACTGGTTTTCCAGCTGCTGATAAACGCTTCTTATTAGATAGCAAACTAATTTTAGAAAAGAACTGATTTTACTCACAAAGTATGCATGTTATTCCTCTTTAACCTCATCCACAGATAAATGAGAATTTAATTAGACAGCTATCACATCATTACGACACGTTCATGTTTCATGTCTAGTGGTGCTTTCTTGTAACAGTGTCAAGAACCTTTGGGATAGCAAAAGTCAAGAACTTGCCTAGAAGACCTCAAAGCAGCTTAGATCCCTTGACTAAGAATTTGGAATAGTCTGTAATCATTCCTGTCTGCCATTCCCACCTGGTCAAATGATGGCTACAAACACAAATCTCTTATGCTTGGCTGGTCATGGAGAAACAAATATATTCTCCTGGGGCAGAATAGATGTATTCACCACACGCATTTGATAGCCTTCATTACATTTTTATTTGATTTTGATGGAAACTCTTTGTAACACTTCTCTAAGGTGCTGGCCTTAACAGAGCAGAAAGACCCCTTTGGTCTGGTGGGGTTAGGAGGGCACACTTCTTGCTCCCTCAAGGGGTCATGGGCTTTCATTATCACCTTCCCCTGAGTTTGGAGAGAATCTTTGGAATGCCCCAGATCACAGGTCCTGAAAAACCTACCACCTAAATCCATATTATCTTAATTGGAGTTTTGTTTAAAAATAAATGAATTATTCAGGAAACTAGTTACTTCTGTGGATGGAGACAAGGGAATGGGATGAGAGAGGGGCCTGGAGTGTTTCAGTGGTATTGGAAATGTTGTAATTCTTAAGCTGAGTGATAAGTTATAGTATATGCATTACAAGGTTTATAACTTCTGTATACATTATTACATAATATTATTTTGTATGTATCAGCTTTTTCATAGTGCAAATGAATAAAATCACCAAATTAGAATAAAATGGCTAAAAATTGTTTTGTAAAAATTAGGAACATAACTTCATATTATTAGTACAGCCTTTATGTATATTGTTGAGAAGCTTTTGATTATTGCTTTAGTGGTGATGAAACTATAATTATGCAATATGAAAAAAGAAATTATAATTGCACAATGCAAAAAAAAAAGCTATTTAAAAGAGATGCTTAATTGAAATTAGATATATAATACTGAGGTAAAGACCTTGCTATATGTGACACCACACTATCCTATAGTTTATCTTGATTTCAAACCGGTAGGAAAAATGAAAAAGACTTTTCAAAATAAGGAGGTAGATTTGATTTTCAGCATGGAGACTTAATACACATAATTCTCCCATCACTTTCAAGATGGCTGCTAAAACAGATTTGAAACAGAGTAAAGATTAGATACCAGACTGTCTAAAGACATGGGGACTGTGCACATGTTCATGGATTCAGAAACCCACAAGATAGTTGCTGAGAGGCTGAGTTTTCTGAGAGATGAGGCTGGAGAGGGATTTCCTGATAGGTCATCCAGGTCCTCCAGCCAGCCAAAAATCAGCAATAGCAGCTAACATTTACTGAGCATGAATCGTATATTCAAATATACATATCATGTATCAGATAAACATATCATATCATATATATTCTATCTATCTATCATCTATCTTCTATCTATCATCTATATATCTAGTGCTTTATAATCTAGTTGAAACCTTATGAAGAACTGGTAGATGGCCATTTTTCTGAGGGGAAAATGGACTTAAGTTGAACAGAGTCAACTGGGATTCAAACCCAAGTATGAATGATCTTGCGTTAAGGAAGGCATTATGTCTGTGTCTTATTCCAATTGCCCCATCCCCCAAAAGATAGTAGAGATCAGATAAAACACAAAACCTTTAGGGAATCAAATCAGTTTTAAAGAGAAAGATCCTTTGGTGAGTTTGAATTTCTAAAATGAAACTGGTAAGGATGGATAAATCCCACCTAATAACTTAGTATCATAATTAAGCTGCGTTCAAAGAAACCTTGCCAAGACAACATATGCCAAATAAAGACTCCCCAAACTGACTGCAAATAGGGTTCTATTTGCAAAATCATTTCCCCCATCTTCTTTCCCTTAAGATGGCAAAGTTTGATTTTCTAGTTCCTAACAATTAACAGTTTTCATTCTGCTTCAGCTTTCTTTGCTTTTCATTTTACTCACCATGAAGCAATTTCTGACTTAATCTTTTATTTAGAAATACTATCCAAAAACTGTTTTTAAATTCTAGAAAATACTCTAGGTGCTATACACTACAGTGTACACTCCTTCCCCAAAAGCATGCTCCTAATCAACAGCCACGGCAATTTGTACAGACAGCTTCATTTGCTCAGGGATCTGCTCTGCATAGGCAGGCTCAGGTATCTTGAAGAGGTCAGCATCCCTTGACTGAAGTTTCTTCATATGTAAAATGAAGCTTTTAAAATTCATTAGGTCAGGTCTTGGCGCAGAGTTCATGGGCCCCCAGGAGGTCTGTGGATGGAGGTCCATGACGCCACTGAAAGTAGGTGCCAAGTTTTGTGGGTGCATATGAGCATTTTTCTTGGAAGAGGCTCTATAGCTTTCATCAGAGACTCAGAGTAGTGTGTGGTCCCAAAATGAAGAAGTAACATTGCACTGCACAAGATTATCTGTAAGGGCGGTGACAGCCTGAAGTTTTCTGCGTGCTGATGTGACCAAGTTCCTGTACTAAAGGCAAATACAGTCTTATTGAGAAAAAAACAAAGAAAAGCCAACAACAGTTATGCCAAAAGCCTTCTTTGGCTTGAAGGGGAAAACTTGATCTTCTCTATTTTTCTGTGCAATGGGAATAACACAGGAGATTTTGTTGAGGGCAAACAAAACAATGGCTGTGTCTACACATGTAAGCAATTTACCTGAACAACATAAAGAACAGCCTCATTTAGTCTATTGCCACATAACTGCTTTAAATGATTTTTTCCCCATGCTAGGGAGTTATTTTGGCATTGTAGACATGGTGGACCTTTGGCCAAGACAACTAGCTGAAATATGAAAAATGCCATTGATCCATTTGTTACAGTGGTTAAAATATTTTGAGATTTGGGGCAGGCAGAACTGGACTGCACTCTCAAGCTGTATGAAGTTGGATGTGATACTTAACCTTTCAAACCTACAGATTCCTCAATTGTAAACTAGGGCTAATAATATCCAGGTCTACTATAGACTGATTGTTTGTGTCCCCCCGCAAATTTATATGTTGAAACCTAACCCTCAGTGTGATGGTATTAGGAGGTGGGGATCTGGAGAGGTTACTAAATCATGAGGCTGGTGCCCTCATGAACCACATAAGTGTCTCTTTTTTATAAAAGAGACCCCAGAGAGCTCCCTTGCCCTTTCTGTCACGTGGAGACACAGCGAGAGCACGGCTGCCTATGAACTAGAAGCCAAGCCTCCCCAGATACTGAAGCTGCTGCTGTCTTGATCTTGGACTTGCAGCCTCCAGAATAATGAGAAATCATTTCTGTTGTTTATAACCCACCCAATTTATGGTATTCTGTTATAGCAGACTGAACAGACTAAGAGAAAGTTATAATGTTGTTTTAACTAAATTATTTAAGGTATATAAAATATCCAATCTAGCCTGGCACTTGGTTGATGCTAAACAAATGATGGCTCCTTTTCCTTTCTAACACCAGTTGAAAATTTTGTGTGATACCTTTTTCAACTTGAGAACAATTTTTGCTGAACTGAACGTTTTAGGGGAAATTCTCAGCTATGATTTACATACTATATTGAAAATGAAAGACATATCATTAATGGGTTAGAAAATAAACCACATGGCTACAATGTGTGATTTTGAAATCCTCATACAACAATTATGTTTGTGTGGTAGACTTAGATGTAACCAAAAGATTTAATTCTTTTCCAACCTCAACAAAAAGATCTCAGCAAGTGTCGAGATCAGTGTAGGAAATTATAATAATAATAAATATAATAAATAATAAAAATATTAATGGCTAACATTTGTTAAGTATATACTATGTGCCAGTCATGTTAATTTCTCTACAAGGGTTAATAGTTTACATTTTACAGTGGCCTGTGAGGTCGAGTAATTATTCCCATTTTTATACATGAAGAAATTAAAGTAAGAGATGTTTATATAATTTGTTACAGGGTCACCCAACTAGTAGTTGTCATATTCAGGGTTTGAACTGAAGTCTGTCAGACTTTCTCACCCTTATATTTAACTAACTCATCACCCTACCTCTCCCCAGGTGACCAAAGGTTGATAAATTATAAGTGTCACATATACAGACTGTAAGAAAAATTCACCACTATTTTAAACTGTTAAGTGTATGGACTCATATTTTTTTTTTCACTGCTGAATTTTTTTTAATAAGTTTATTTTGATATCATTAATCTACAATTAAATGAGTAATATTATGGTGATTACACTACCCCCTTCATCAGGTCCCCCCCCCAACCCCATTACAGTCACTGTATGGACTCATATTTATGCCACATTTTTTCCTAGCTCAGGATAAAGTTATGGGTTAGCATGTGAGGTCCTTAAGAATCTAGATTTTTGAATGAGTGTCACCTTGGGTAGATCCTGGACCCCTGATGCTCCGCTGGTCACCATGAGGTAGGATACTTCAAGCATCAGAGGAATTGTTAGGTTAGTTGAAGTTGGTCCAAGTATGCCATCTTTACCATTTATAATTGATAAGGGTCATAAATAAAGTTATTTAGAGTAAGGACAGAACAAGAGAGGGAGGATATGAATATATATATACATATTCGTCATGTGGCTGGACACAAATAATTAAAGATTCCTTAGGTGAAAATCATCTACTTCATTTTGTCTATGCCCCTACCTCAAGTTGGGCTGACCCTAAACTGTATCAAATAAATATAAAAACTTTACAGAAACACTTAAAAAAATCTTTCATACAAATTACTTGAAAAAAATCTTTTAACTTAAAAGTAATAGTGTAGATTAACAAATCCTAACATTTTTTTGTCCCCTGGAGTGATTGATTTTCTGAGAAAACTGAGGGAGAATTTCTAGCAAATTTAGCTACTATAGTAATTTAGACAGTTCTAAAGGAATATTTTAACTTCCTAATGAAAAATAATTTTCTGATTACAGAATAACACAAACTTGCATTTGAAAGGATTTCGATTTAAAAATCTCAAGGCCACAACGCTAAGCATTGTAAAGAAAAGTGTTTTTGTGTGCATGCACGTTGTTTAATTGTTGACTGGCCACACCATTAAACCACGTAAAAAGGTTTCAGTGATAAGAGTTGTGGGAAGGCACTACTTAGACCTGATGGATTTTTTTTTAATTGTTTGTTTTTCTAGTGTAGTAAAAATATTTACTTTCAATGTCTGATCATCAGTAGATTTCAGAAGCCCATAAAAATGCATGAACGATGACAACAACAAGAGTGTTTTCATTCCCTTTATTTATGACTATGAGCCTCTGAATCTGATAACACAACTCTACAATAGGGGCCTTTCTTCTGATCAGAAAAAGGAACGCACATTGGGTGTGGAAAGCATGAGCTGGGAATGTAATGAGTTCATGACTTAAAAAGGGAGAGTTGCTTAGTGTGGAAGCCCAACCGGGAAAAGTATGTCTGACTTAAGATCTCTTCACAGATAAAACAACACTGCAGGTTTCTCACCAGGTACACCAAAGCTCAAAATCCTTCTGGCCAAATGTGAAAGTAGAGCTCAGCTTGAACTGGTGTTTCTGCTTCTAGCTGCGGCAGTGCGACCCTCCCTCAGACCTAGCTGTGGACCACATCCACTCAAACTCTTCACTCAGTAGCACATTGCTGTTCTTCAGTTTGCCTGGATTTCTTGTACCCTCTGAGAAGTGTAAGAAGAAAACCTTCATATTTTTTTATCTCGTTTTGTTTTATGGTAAATACAAAATGTATCTTCAATTCTTTGTGTGTTGCAGAGAATCCAACTAGATAATAGTAATAATTAGCGGTGATTATTAAACACCACTCAATAAATAAAAATAATAATTCCACAAACAATAAGCAATAATTACCTAAATACTAGGTGACAAGCCCTGTGTTAATACTTTCATGTATTATCTTTTTAAATCCCCACAAAAACCCTAGAAGGTACATACTATAATTTCCTCCATTTTGCAGATGAGAAAACAGGGTTAGAAAGATCAAATAATTTGTAAAGTCATGTAGCTAATAAGTGGCCGACCTGGAATTTGCCAGCACAGCTACCTAGCGCTAAAATCCATGGCTTTAACTGCTAGGCTCTACTGCCTCCCACTGTTATGCCTTCTGGTGTTATTTCATTTATGGAGAACATGTGTTCTACTCAGACATACCTATTGCTGGTGGTGTGGTCAGTCTATCTTTGCTGGATACACAGCACGCACTTGGCATTTATCTTGTACTTGCTGCATAGGAAGAGAGCTGAATCTGACCCCTTTGAAAATGTGTTCCCTTCCCCTACATTTTCCCATCTGAAAATGTATGTACTCTCTGATGTTACAAAAGCACAGGCCTACATAATCCAGGGTGTTCTGTGCTTGGATGGGAAGAGATATGGAATCAAGTGAATCAAGTGTCGATGCAGATGGATATGGACCAGGGGAAAATACATTAGCATGCACTGAGAAATACAAAGACACAGGCTGAGAAGGAGTAAAATAAAAGGCAGAAACAGAAAAGGAAGCGGAATATAACTATGGGTTTTTTATTCCCATGTAGTAGGTGAAGAATAATAAACAGCAAAACTGATTATTTGTTCAACTAGGTAATTTAAAATACAGTTTAAAATTTTAAATTAAGATTTAAGAGTGCAGTTTAATTTGAGGTGTGTACAAATATCTTTTGCTTAAAAATGGTGCATTGAAGATTTTCACTGATTTTCTGCTCAATCCATTCTGCCTACTAAAATTTTTTTCTTCCCCTTTCAGTCAAGATTGCTCTCAAGTTACTAATCCACCTAGGATATGAATGTCATGACTACTGGGACCCGGGCTGAACTGGTGACCACTCTTCAGGGTTCAGTATAGTATCTTTCACTTTATAGATATTTAGTACACTTGTTTTGATTACCTAATGAAGTACCTCTTTTTACCAAGTGTAAAGACCTCACCTTAAGGACTCAGAGTCAAAGTCATGTCAAGAATAGCAAAAAGTACACAGGCTGAGGGGCAGGACAAAGAAGGGAAGGATATTTTTGATTAACTAGGTTCACAGTCTAGGTTATGGGAAGCTCGATGATTTGAAACAGACTGGCCCACAACCCTCAGAATGAGGCATGTGTGTGACAGTCTCAGGGCAGCCGTTATGCAGTGAGCAAATGCCAGTTCCGAACTCATGAAAGCCAGCATGGTGCATGAGTGCATGTTTAGCTTTTAAAAGATCTATTTCTGAGGAATGAAATGTATAAGAATCTGGCTTGTTTTAATGTGTGGTTATAACATCTGGTGACAGTACAAGTTTTAAGTTATTTATCATTGCAAAGCAGAGCTGCACCTGCTAATCACACTCAATAACAACTAATTAAAACAACAGGGTATTTTTATTTGGAAAGCTTTGTGGGCAAGAAAAAGTCAACAGACTTTCTCTTCTCTCTGTTGCCCCTCCCCCACACGCTCTGCATAGGTACAGCATACAAAGGATATAAGCCATTTTTAATAGTATCCATAAAGATCAGGGTGCATATTATCTTTGAAGACAAAAATGCAGTTTCTTGATCATCGCTTGGTTTTCTACAGGTTGAAAAGCATTAAGCACTCTCTTCCTAACCCCGTCTGTCAGTCTATCCTTGGTGCCCAAAGTGGAGTTTGGGGCAAAGTGGATGCCCAATAAAAATTTGTTGGACGAGTGAGTGAATGAATGAGTCCACAGCTCTGAGCTTTTTGCTCTATTTTTGCTAATTTACTCCACTGTCACTGTAGATTTGGGTTGAGCTCTTTCTCTTAGTTCTTTTAATCCAAAGAAAAGTGAAGTCTGGTCCCAAGTATAATGCACAAGGCTACAGAATCACATTTTCCAAAATTGCAAATATCTATTGTTTTATCTGGTTTTAAATTAAGTAATATGTGATCATTGTAAAACAAATTAGACAATACCAAAACCAAAAAGTAAAAATTACCACCAATCCCCAAGAGAAAACATCACCTCCTGTTACAGATGAGGAAGCCCAGGGTCCTCTGTGCTCTGTATCTTCAGATCAAAACCCCAAAGTTAGACGGCTCTTGATTTCTGACTCTGGCCATCTGTTTCCTGTATACACCCTGAACTTGCCCATCAAAGTTGGCTGGACCATAAAGCCTGCCCTGAACTTTCCCATAAATGATGAGATCTTACAAAATCCTGAAGGGTGGACATGGACTTACTTCTGACATCCCAGATAAGAGAACTAGAACACTAGAAGAACAGAATCTTGACAACTGAAAGGTAAATAGTACAAATATACAGAGGAACTTAAGTACTTTTTTAAAAACAAAAAAGGAAAAGGCACCAGATGGAATATAGTATTCCAAAAGAATTAATACAGACAGAAATGTAAATTTAAAAGTTTAGGATAAATCTGTGTAAATTAACTTTAGGTTAATAAGGGTACCTAACTAAGCTGAGTACATTCCTTTCAAGACTGACGTTAAAGGAAGACATACCCTTCCACACAAACAAAAAAACTAGAATTAATGAACTATGTAGCTGCGTGGAAAATTCTTAGGCAAAATCCTGGTTGTAAAGAAACCTAGTTTACAGGATGAAAGGTACAGCATGGGGAATATAGTCAATAATATATTGTAATAACTTGGTAACGGATGGTATGGTATAAGTACCTCATCATGGTGTGATCATTTTATAATGTATATAAATATTGAATCACTATGTTGTACACCTGAAGCTGTTACAATATTACGTCAACTATACTTCAGTTAAAAAATATAAACATATAAAGAAACCTAGTTATTCATTCTAATTGCAGTATGGCTCTAACCATAGCAAGTTAATTCTATTATTCCTTTCCCAGTGATTCACCATCTCTCTGTTCACACGTAACAATGAAGTAGAAGATACTGACTTACACAGGTGCCCAATTTCCTGTCCTCATTCCTGAGTCCCTTCAGTCCCTATTGAGTTAGGCCTACCTCCACACTCTGGCCTGGCCTGTTTTCTGATCCTGTTATACTTCAGTTTCATAGCATACCATGAGGGACATAAAGGCAGAAACCCTGTCTGTACCTCACCATTATTTTCCCTGACCCGAGCACAGACACAGGAACTTGTTCATTCTTAGTATTTACTGGGTAAAGATATTTGTAGACTTTCAGGAGAACCTGAGGCCAAACAAGACATCATTGGACAGAATAAGAGATCATTACACAGAATAATATGTTTCTCTGGGTCTGGACACTGCCCACGAGGTTTCTATGTCCACTTAACATGGGCGACTCCATACTCTCCCTGGCTTTTTTGTCTCCTTGGATGGCTTCCACGATGTCTGCGATGACCTCTCACTCTCTCTACACATACCCTCTTGGCTCTGTCACTACCACCACCTTTGGCTTTTGTACCACCAGAGCCGTACTGAGTGTGCCCAAATTTATGTCCATAACAGTAATTTCTTTTCCTTTCTGAATAAAGATTGAAAATGTCTACCTCCAAATGCCTGGAGGAAATCTCCACTTGGATGGGGTTTCTACGTGAAATTAAACACTCCTCCCATGTGCATGTAAGAATGGAACTAGTTTCCCCATTTGGGACACTACAAAGATTTCCTTCCAGCTCCTCAGACATATATTTTGCAATTGTCTTTGAGTTTCTCCTTCTCCTGAAAGGTTTGCTAATTCTCTCTCTATGAAGACTCTTGTGTTTGACTCCTTTTCCATATTTGCTGCCCTGATCCAGGCCCTCATTACCGTATGTTCAATAACTCTTCCAATGCTGGTGTCCCCACACTCTAGTCCACTGCAGATAACTTTCTCCAACGTATTTTTATCACACAGAGCAACCCTGCTAAGCCCCTGTCATCACCTTTCCTGTGAAACAGACACACCCAAGATGGGCGAGTCCAACACATTTTTTCTCTAGGACCCCACAGGTTTCTTGCCCCTGGGTTCTTATTTCCACCTTTGAGCTTTGGCTGATGTTACTCTCTCACCAGCCAACTCACCTCCTTTTACTCTTCATCGCTGTCATTACTTCCTCCATGCCTGCTGCTTCCACGAAGCTCTTCCTGACTAATTTCATGGTAGGATGATGTACCTTTCCTTCTCTTAGCATTAATGTTTAGCTCTGGCTGCATTACCATGTTGTTTCCTACTTGGTTAGCTAATGATAGTGGTTAAAATAATAACAACAACAAAACAACGACACAACAACTATTACCATTTATGGAAGCCAATCAGTGCCAGGTGCTGGGCTGAGCCATTTATGCAGTTCAGTAATCTTCACAACCATCACACAAGTTCTGCAGATATTATGCCTACTTTATACATGAGGCAACTGTGGCTTATAGAGAAGTCACCTGCTCATGGCTGTATAGCTCAGAAGTGGGAGAGCAGGAGTTTGAACCCACAGAGCCCACGTATCATTCACGGTGCCTCGTGTACGTACACAGACATTCCATGACAGTCTGTCTGACCACCTTAAGCAAAGGCAGTAGTTTTACCTTCTGCTTTCGCATTCTCCATGCAAGTAAGTAGAGTCCAAAGGCCCAAATACCTTTGGCTATAGGTGTAAGTTTCCAGCTTTCTACTGCAGGATTGCCAAGGGATCACTTTGCTGCTGTCTTTCTACTTGCGCCTTACAACTACTGTGAGGCAAAACTGATTTGATTTTAAGACCATTGTTGAACATTTTTCTTCCTGTGAATTGCTACTCTGTTCTCTCAAAAGAACATCAGATTTAAGACACATTAAATGCCCCCGACCTTTCCTCTGAGGCCTAGAATTTTAAAATATGCATTTATGCTCACACGTCCAAGGTCATTGCTATATTTCCCCAATCTGCCCTTGACGTCTCCACAAGAGAGGCCTCACATGACATAACAGCTTCCAACTACATTCAGGATCTGCACAGTAACGCACCCTACTGGCTATTAACCTCCGATATGTGGATTACTGGACTGGGCTACTTTTCCAGTAAGAATAAAAATGTGTCACAAGATCCATCTGGGACCGACTGCCTTTACTTTTTTAGACTGAAGACTCCCATTTCCTAAATGTTTTCAATATTCAATATTTGTCATTTTCCAGTCACTTCGATATCAAACTGCTTTTTAAATTTTTTTCACCCATTGCCTTCATCATTAAAAGATGCCAGTATGAAAGGCACTCACTAACTATCTGATTCTTGTCAAATCTATTTTTCTTGTTGTTGGTTTTCTCTGCTTATGCAGACTGTAGAGTCTTAACAGCTAAACTTTTCCTAACTACTTTTGAAAACAGTTTAGCGTACAATACATGTGCTCTTTGAGCATGCCGCGCTCTGAGGCCTGAAACCAGCACTCTTAGTAATCACAGGACACACGTACATTTCCACCTGGGTCCTCACCTTTCTGCTTCCAGGCGCATCTCTTCTCGCTTTTGCCTCCTGAGTTCTCGGCGACGTTCAAAATCATCCATGGTGTGGTTTCAGGTTTGGGGAGGCCAGAGAATGTCTGGACCTGAAGGGGAGTAGGTAAAATCAATATCATAGAGGAGTCGAGTCTTATCTCCCATGAATCACATTACTCTCTCACCATTTTTTTCATTTTCCCTCATTTCTTCTTTGCACTTCAAAATACAAAACACCTTTGAAGACTGGTGAGAGCCAGTCATCAATTTCTGACTCCCGAGCTGAGTCCTTTACGTGTTACATTCGGTCTCATTTAGGAAACTACAGGAGACAAATAAGAAAGATGCCAGGATTACAGTTAAAAAACCCAAAGACCTCCGAGGACAGAGAGATTTTGAAGACTTGAAATATTGGGGGGATCACTGGAGAGCTATTGAATGATTTTGGTCTCTAACTTGCTGAACCACAAACGTTATGAAAAAATGAACAAAGAAACAGGAAAAGAGAACAAGACGGAAAAAAGAAAAGTGGCAAGGAAAGGAATATGTGGGAACTGAGAAAAAAGGAAAAGGCAACAAAAACAACACACGTAGAGCAGGCATCATCTGCATATTCTAAAAGAACATTAATAGCAGAATGATAAGAAAGATGGCAGCAGTAATACCACGAGGAAACATAGAGCAGCAGCATTTTTAAGAGCCTGATGAAGGATCAAGCTGTTTTCAGAACTCAAAAGCCCCCAGCTCTTTGTAACCCAACCATTTGATCCTTTCCTACCTCCTGCGTGATGGTTTTAATCCCAGAAAGATCTTCCCTTCCAGCTCTTCAAATGAAGAACTCACTTCCCCTGCGTTGCTGTGCCATGGAGTCAAGTATTCCAGAATTCCCCTGCAGCCCCCAAACCCAAAATGACTACCAGAAAAGGGGAAGCAGGCTCTTTTTGTCCTTGCTTTGTTTACAGAGCTGTCAGTGGTTAGTTAAACTCGGCCTGGAATCTGGCATTTAAGGCCTGCTTGAAGATTGTTTCCTGTGTGGAGCGGGAGGCCTCCACTTCCTCTGGAATCCTAGACTCTCTGCTGCACTCAGATCACAAAAAAATATTTTCCAGCCCTTTCTGTGCACAGGAGACAAGCCATTTGCCCTGCATCAGAAAATAAGGAGCTGTGCAAAACCTAAAGCCATCACCTTATAGCATCTTTGTTTCGGGCAGCAAAAATCAGCTCTTAGATTTTGAAGCCAAGTGCAGAAGACTTAAACAAATTGTTGGATTCTTTTTTTTTCCCCCAAGCATCTTTTCCCCCTTGAAAAACCCACAAAAACAGAAATAAAATCTCAGCCAACAAAAACAAAACTACACAATGTTAGAATTTTTTCTCCCTTTCCTATCCCCTAGGGTATTATTTTACACTGCTTATAAATCTTTTAGAAATTCAAATTTCAGTGTTTATTTGGGCCTTTTAAATTCTAAGGTGTTTTTCTATCTTACTCTGATCAAGAGTATATTCCAGGTGCTTTGCTAGTTATGAAGGAAAGAATCAGTTTTCCTTTTTGTATTATTTCATCCACCACAGGGAAATTTTTCTATATTTTTCAGTCCACACTCTCCATAGTGATTTGAGGGTCCCCAGAGAGGAGGTCTGAGGATCTTTCACCCTGGGGTGGGCTCCTGCCCTGTGCACAGTGCATGGTGTGTGTGGGGACAGCCCTGTGGGCAGTGGCACCAAACTCTGGTCCCTTGAATGCTGGGTGCAGGGAGAGAATAAACTCTTCTCGTTCCTTTCTTCGATAAAGTCTTTTGTTGTATATAAACCACCTCTCAAATAACTATAGAAACAGCAAACAGAAATGGGAGAAAGAGGTCTGCCGGTAAGCAAACAATTTCATTTGTCTTAGTTTATCCAAGTAACTTGGAGATCATCCTCTAAAAGCCTCCCAGGCTCACTCTCTCCTCCCTCATCCATGCTAAGTAGTCCTGCTGGCTGCTTGTTAGCAACAGTGGTTCGAGTTTCTCAGTCCATACCTCTGGTGGAGGTGCTAATGAGCAATGAAATATATACCCTCTGGAGGGCGGTTGGCAGAGCCGGGCCGGTTGTGAAGCACTCAAAGGGGAGTGAAACTCACCGACAGCCTGTGGTCATTTTGGCTGGCCATCCTCGCTGGCTCTACCTAGTCTAATTCTTTTTCTGCTACCATCCTGTCCTCCTTCCTCTCAACTTTTATTCCTTACTCGGGCACTTCTTTTCTTACCCAGCCATAGAAAACTACCTATCCACTTATTTACTCATTTGAATGCTGCTGAGCATGTATGTGGCACTGGAGGGTGGAGAGAGAGAGAGAGAGAGAGAGAGAGGGCGAGAAAGAGAGCGCATATTATATGATGCACCTACACAGACAAGTGCCCTTCTGGATTATGGTTTGCGGACATGTGGTGAGTATAACTGAGGGAGAGGAAAATGCACATCTGCCTGCCGTGGCGTGACTCTCCATTGCGGTGAATGCCGATTAGGGGAGAGAATGTGTGTGTTTGTGAAAAGGGCTCTCAGTTGGTCTCACACTAGGATGGGGCTGGAGGTCTTCCTTAATCCTCACACCTTTATATAAAACAGAGCTTCTCTGAACTTCTCTGACGCTGTTCATATGTAAGGGGAGCCATGTCTTGATAGAATTGTGGTTACTTTTTCCCTCTTTGGGAGCAGCAGCCCATGTCCTCGGTAATCTCTCCTGTCCTTCCCTACTCCCAGTCAATGCTGAATGCCTCCAGCAACATGGTCAGGAAACCAACTCTAAACCAATGAAGTGATGAAATGTCAAGGCAAAGAGATTCTGCACACCATGGAGTTCTTGAGTGTCATGAAGACACAGAGTAGCCTAAAAGAGAAATGCAGGCTAAAAGGAGGTATGTATCAAAGAATATGACAGATGGGTTCTTGAAGCATTTTATGAAAACCTAATTTTTTGTGCTGGGGGGATTGCAAGAACTCTGATATGACTCTTTGCAAAGGGGAAAAAACTGCTTTACAAAGGCAGATGAATCATTATGTCTTTTCAATGTGGGTTCTCAAATAGCAGGTTTCTTAAAATAGGGCCCCCCCATGTTGTTGTAACGAAGTAATAAATCAGGGTTACAGATTCCAGTCAGTTAACATGCTGTCCTTCCTTTCGGTAATGACCCACCACAAACCCAGGCAAGCAGGGGAGAAGGCTGAGAGCAGGTGGCTTTCTAATCTGGCACTCGTTATCAGCGGGAGAAGCCACGTGGAGAAAGCTCAGTCCTATCCAGCTTGAAATCATCATAAAACTGAGTAGTGAATAGTTGGCAGAATGTCCTTGAGGTCTTTGGGCGGTGCTGATATTGGTCTGGGAATGCATCAAGAATAAAATCTATGGTGTCAGGGACACTGGATAAGTGAATGCAGCTTTTGAAAGTAACATTTATTGAATATGTACTATGTGATCGGTCATTTTTTTCTTCCTTTAAAAATAAATTAATGGGCTTTATTTCTTTATTTCCATGAGATGATAGAGGGCAAGAAACCCCTGAAACACCCAGGAGCTGGGAGGGAAGGACACCACAGATCCTTCCCTGGGGTCCTCAGAGGGAGCGCTGCCCTGCTCACAACCCGATTTTGGCCTTCTGGCCTCCTTTCTTTTGTTCCAAGCCACCCAGTTTATGGTACTTTGTTAAGCGCAGCTCTAGGAAATGAATACAGCCTATTATTAACATCTTGCATTATCGTGGTGCATTTGTTAAAATCGATGAAACAACAGAGAAATGTTATGAATGGAAGCCCATACATTATATTAGGGTTCACACTTTGTTGTGTCACACAGTTCGATGGGTTTTGCCAAATGCATAATGTCACACATCCACCATGACGGTCTCAGACAGAACAGTTTCACAGCCCCGAACAGTCCTTGTTTTCCATCTATTCCTCGTTCCCTCCCTCCCCCACTCCAACCCTTGGCAGCTATTGATCTTTTTACTATCTCTATAACTTGGCTGTTTTGAGCATGCCATATAGTGGAAATCATACAGTATGACGCCTTTCAGACTGGCTCCTTCCCCTTAGCAGTATGTATTTAAGCTTCCTCCATGTCTTTTTATGGCTTGATGGCTCTGCTGAACCATTAAAAAATATGTAAGATTGATTTTATCTACACGATATTGTGACACAGCTACTATAATTTCAATTTTACAGAATTTGAAAGTGTGTGCTCTTGATCGCAATATTCTTGGACTGACCCACTGCTTCCCTCTAGGAATTGTTTTCCCTTTCTGGGACTAGGATGAGTGCCCCAGAGAATTTCTGAGAAGAGTATTGTCCATGAACTTTGGCTTATTTCTTGGACCATGTCAATTCAGGTGAGAAGTGGTCTGAAAAATTACCCATCCCTCTTTAATTTCAAAGACGTTTGATTTAAATCATAGAATTATGTCTCTGAGATCTCAATTAAGTTAAACCTTGCAAATATTTATTAAGCCCCTATTATTTTATCGTTGCTACCCTGTAAGACTCATAAACCAGGATGATCGGATTCTGGACAGCATCGTTGCATGCTTTTCTTTGAGATTTAAGTTAGTTTTCTTCTCTTGCACCACACATTCCTATCCCCAAACATAACGATTTCTTGGTTATTGCTGTATGGGAACAAGGAATCTTAGACTTTCAACACTCAGAACCATTAGTAGACAGATCTTTCCTGATCTGTCATCACTGTGTGCCCACTGTAAAGTTCATGGTCCCCCTAATTAGATGAGGACCTACAAAAACATTTGTACCATCAATATTCAGTGAACATTCCTGAGCATTTACGATGGTACCAGATTCTTATCTAGGCACTGGAGGGACGGCACCAAACAGACTGAAAGGTCCTGCCCCTCCTGCAACTTCTGTTTCACACTTTCTTGCTTCTTTAAACTTGTACCAGATCTATCATGCCCATCTTCAACCTCAGATCACAGCTATCACCTGCTTTCTGCTCTATGTTCTTGAGATTCGGGGCTTTGTGGAATAAATCCAGGGGTCGTGTTTTGTTTACCCCAAAGGTTTGTGTTCATTTCAGTTGGCTGATCACCGCAGCTAAGGATCGCTTCTCTTCATCCTACATCTACTGGGTGATTTCTGGGGGTGTAACATACCCCAGCAATACCCCACCTCTGCTCTTCATATTATTCTCACTCACCTCAGTCCTTCAACTGCCCTCTTCCACAAGCCCTTGTCACATGGTGACCTGGACTCAGACTCAGGAATCTGGTCTGACCGTATCAGTAAAACGAGATGGTTGGACTAGATGATGTCCAAGGTTTTAACCTTACAATTATACTCCATATAATACTATGGTTCTACTTCTGCTCTCCCATCGGACAAAGATGACATGTCCGTTTCCTTCTTTCCAGGTCTAAATGATATCTAATATCTCTTTAATGAGCTGATTTAGAAAACATTAGCTTTCCTTTCAAGGAGTTCATCCCATAGCATCCTAGATAAAAATGTCCAACTGCCTCTTAAACGTGCCATTCAATTTTCTACCTCTGCACATTTATTCTATTGCATCCATCTGGAATGAATGCTCTTATCCTCTTTGTTGCCTACATTCTATTCAGTCATGAATTTCTGGCTTAAATTTCACTTCCTTCATGAGTGCTTTCCTGAGGACTCTAGCTTGGAAGTGATAGTTCCCTCCTGGAACATCCATCATTCATTTCAGTAATTAATAATGCCTTGTCACAACTTACCTACTGCTCTAAGTATTAATGAAATATCATATGGACACTCTACTTTCTACATGCATTCATCTTAAGTCCATTTATGAACAGATACTGTCATTAAAAATCTCTGTTCACTATTGGGACCTAGCAGGCATTCAGAAATTATAGCTGGTTTGAATCATTGGATTCTGATTCTAGATTTTACCATTCTGAGTGTGGAGAATGTAACTCAAGCTGATTCATCTCTGTATTTTATTGACTGATCAATGTTTACAAAGTGAATTAAAGACCTTGGTAATAGACGATATATGAATCTCAAAAGTTATATAAACCCACATTTACAGTAGTTACACAGTGGATCTGGCAGTGTTTTCTTTCTGACTGTAGAAAATGAACTTTCGTCCTTTTAAAAAAATCCAATTTATCAACTTGCTTTGCTCTTTTCTGAACGGAATGGTTCATTTGGGACTCAAAAACCAAATAAACACATGGATTGGAAGTACAATTTAGACTTAACTTTAGCTCAGCCTTCACCATCTTGTTCCAAAAATCTGGGCTACTTAAAAAAAAAAATGCATGCAATCACCAAGGCACCTTCATCAAGACCAGTAACATAGAAATAAGAATGAATGGGGTCCCCCTGAGGAACTCTGCCTTCTCACATTGCCTCTTTTCTCTAATCAATGGCATCCAGAACACACAGCCGCACTAAGAGCAGGCTAACAGGTTACAACCTGTTTTTTTTCTCTCCTTCCTTGCTCAGCCTTTTATCATTAATTTTCTCTGTATTTCTCCATTTGCAAAGCAGAAGACCTGACAGACGTAGCATTACTCAAATCAATGTCTCTGTGGCCCCATTTCCACCTGAGGTGTAGTGGGCAGTTGGGCATTTTAGACTTGTGAAATGATGGTTTTACATACACTGACTTCAGCATGTGGGAGGACAAACACATTTAGGGATTGTAGGTCCTATCTTAAAGCGTTATCACAAATACTACCCCCTTTGGAGCACTTTTCTATTGTCCAGCACTCCATGGCTAGCACTGTTTGCCCTTCCACTAAGAAAAGTAGATTCATCTCTATTTACAGAGAGGAGACTGAGACATTTTGAATTTTGTTATCAGCTTCTGAACCATGCCCAACTGTAGAAAACCAGGACTGTTATTTAGAATAACCTCTAAACCAATCTGAAGGTTTTCTTAGTAGAGTGGGGAGAAGTGACAATTTGGAACACAATTCCTTCTGTGCCCCTTTCAAGAGTTTAAGATACCTTTCCTCGGCAAACTCAAGAATTAGACTGAAAGACGCAGGTTAATACCACATCAGGACAGGCATGTGGCCACATCTGTTCTCTTGGTCTGGAGAAAAACCCTAAGGCAGAGATGGATGTTCTCCACCAACCTGTGCCCATGTGAGAAAAAAAAATGCATAGCTTTGCTTAAAAATGTGTAAACGTGCTTTCTACGTGTATGCCTGCGAATAGAGGCTAATTCTGATGTGGAGAGGGTGGGGTGCTGGTTCCAGCAGAACTCTCCAAACAAGGTGCTTCTGAGAAAGTTTGAACCCCTTTTACTGAAAATACTCAGGTACTGGTGAAATGGCCATCTGTTTCAGGCTGTTGTGAAAAGATACTTTTTAGGATTCTAAGCTGTGCTGTCCAATATAGTAAACACTAGACACATGAAGGAATTTAAATGTAAAATGATTACAATGAAATAAAATAACAAATCAGTTCCTTGGCTTCACTAGTGCTCTGTGGCCACATGTGTCTAGTGGCAAGCACATGAGACAGTGCTGAGGACACTTCATCACCATGGAAAATTCTAACAGGCAGCCATGCACTGAAGCCTTCTGACTCCTAATGGGACATGATTGTACTGTGAGAAGTAACGTTATGCAGTTCAGACACCCGAAGGTGTGTAAGACACAGTCTCTGTCTTCAAAGACCTGACAGTCCCCTGGAGAAAATGGGATAAAATGTTGGGTATGGTACAGGCCCGCATCTCCAAGCACGGATGTGCTCTTTTAATCCCTTCATTTGTAAACTCTCTGTCTTCCTGGAAGGTGTCTTTTGGGCCTGGCAATCTTGCTGCAACTGAGCACTTTCTCCCAAGAAAGTGAAATTCTCGGTAAATGCAAAGGAAACTGAGATGCTGGCTGAAGATAGGCTGCACTTTGAACTGCTTAACAAGGCTTCAGCGTGGTTTATTTGGAGCAAAAAATCAGAGGCCATAGGTCTTTATCAATTATAAACAGGGTACAGAGATCATCATATTTTACATAGTAGTAATTTTACTTGTGCATGACCCTCTGTCCTTTCTGTTCTATGCAGCTGTAAAAATATGAGCAGCCCTGTTCTTTGTGACTGGTTTTTCCACTAACATTTCCAATTTAGTGATCAAAAACTAGATCCAGAGCCTTAGCCAGCTGTCTTGCTAATATATTTGCAAAGCAAGGGAGTTTAGATGGCAGGATGCAAATCCATTTACACTGCTGGGAACAATTCAAAGACATGTCCTAGACATACTTTGTCAACAGCAACATTGCTATACATGAAGGACATGTTATTGCCAATCAGGGACTAACTATTCCTTAGGGCATTTTTCAACTTCTGTTCACCATGATCACCAAATGCATTTCTTGTGTTCTGGAATTATGAAGCAGGTTAGAGGCTATCTTCTAGGAGCTGATGATCTCAGATGAAAAGCTTTGAAACCAGACCAAGGGACATTATCCATTATGTCCCTTGGACAGAATAGGCACATAATTTAAACATATAAATCTACACAGAAGTTAAATAATAAATTGAAAAGTGCCTAAACTACTTCCTCCTTCCTTGCACTTGAATCATTTAGATGGAAGTCTCACCTCTTTGTCAGTCTGACAATTTCTGGTCTTTTCTTCATGTAAGGAATGGCTCACCGTATGGACTAAAGGCTAGCACAAGACTGCAGGATCTCTGGACCACCTACTCACTCACATGAATTTGTACTGAGATCCATATTTTATTTGTATTGGAGCACTTAGTCTATAGCTTGCATTTTAATTACTAAGTACATATCTGTCTTTCCTAGAAGATTACAACCTCCTTAGGCTAGCACATGAGACTCATTTTTATAATTCTTCAAAGGAGTACTTGAGGGTTCTCTGTACTACTAAAAATGAGGCTATTACTCATTTTTATAATTCTTCAAAGTAGTACTGAAGGGCTCTCTCAAAGAACCCTCAGATAGTTCCTTAACCAACTATTTTTTCTTATAGTCAGCACTAGGTTCACCCTTGTTGAACTGGAAGGGATTCCATGGCCCCCCTGATTCACTGGACTTAGTTGGCAAACAGATGGACACGGCTAAGGCATTATCAGAAGGCCATGTCTCCACTTAGTAACCTTGGCGATGGTGGTGGTTTCCCAGGAAGCGCTAGTTCACATTGTGATTTCCACTTGTCTTCCTGTAGTAGAAAATAACCTTGTCTTAGAAAGGCACTCTAGTTTCAGGAAAAGGGCTACTAGGCCTTTGTAACTGAGGGAATAGGTTTGGTCTGGGATGTTCAAAGAAGGAAGAAGGACAAAGAAGACATGGCGAATAAGAAAAGAAGAACCTCAAGGTTAAGCCGAAACACTCCAAATTTCCAAGTCCTTTGGAGATGGCTTGTCACTCCTTCATCACAATTAGAAAGCACTGACATGCAGATCTGATTTAAATGCCTCCATCAGCCTCAAAAAAAGGGCTGCCTGATGGCGCTCTCTAACCACTGCCTAGTAATGAGAACCCTCAGGCGTTGTCCTGGGTGTGTGCTGGGGAACCGACCCCTCCCAGGTCTGGTGGCACTACCCACTGGCTACAGGACTTTATCTTTTCTCACCATCTCTCTTAGGATCCCCAGCTCAGGTCACAGGAAGAGTTTGCCATCAGCATTCCTGGAAAAACCCAGAGACTCCCACACCGCTTCAGACTCTCAAATACAAGAGAGAAATGCACTTTGCCTGCTGGCTTCCCTGCTGAGACTCTAGAAACCTGCACTACATGGGAAGCCTGCAGTTCAAGTATGGTAAGGCATGTATTCAAACCCAAAGAGTCAAAAGGAGGATCTTTGTGATAACTGGTTTGAAATGACATCCCTGCTGGTGTCGGAGAACAAGAAAACTGTTCCGACAGCTGATGCTAGAGTTCCTCACACTCTCGCCAGAAATCCCGCACTTTTTGCAAAATGTAGGAGGAGAGCACTATCTAAGCAGCAGCAGCTTTTTGACTTCTGACAAAATCCACAAAGAGAACAGAAAAATACTGGTAATCAAGGACTTCAACTCAACAGTCATCTAGCTTGTCAAATTAAAACATGTGGTGACCACCTGCGAAGCATCTTGAGGAAACGATACCTTCTGGTTTTTCTACCTGACTTACGATCTCTTTGGAGTAATTCGCATGCCCCAATTTTTCACACTTAAACTATGCTGTCCACAGTCTGTGTAAAGATGACTAAGCAATTTTGTATTAAGTAACCAACGCGAGTCCTGCCAATGTTAGAATAATTAAGTTTCTGCAGTCTAATATAAACAGTTCCAAGAACTACATGCGGCCTACCAAAAGTATATATTACAAGTAGTCAACACTGGGGCCAGCTGGCAGACAGATCAACCTATTAAAGTCGAATTGTTCAGAATTCAGAGTATTATTTTTCTTTCCTCCTATTATTTTTTCTGCGTCCAACTTTGTTTCTTTGGGAATATTTTCAAGTATACAAAGCAAAATACTATTGTGGAATTACCCCTCCTGTAAACGAGTAAGCATTTTCTTGATATCCTCTGGAACTCACAAATCATTTCCAGTTCAACCCTGTCGACACAGAGAGCCAAAGCAAAAATGGAACAAGTGAATCCACTTTGTTCCTGCTCAATTTGAAGTGTTCGTGTATTTTTTGACCATCACATGGTCAAGGGACCGCCTGACAAATGAACGTGCACATTAAACCATATGCCCACCGGGTACCCAAAACAGCTTCTTTGTGATCATAAATCCTTGAGCTGCCTTTACCGGGTAGCCTGGTGGGCCAGGATTTATTGCTAATAAGGTTGAAGTCATAGATTTAATCCCACCCGAGATGAGTTAACTATTTGAAAGAAAAAAAACCAAAAAACCCTAAACTCTTGCCATGTGCTATGACATTAATCTTGGCCAGCTATTATGGCAGATGTGGCCTGACAACTTCAAGGTGAGAGGATAGAGATGGTTACAGGAACCCCTTACAGCAGGGGCAGTGGTGGTCCAACGAACGGGAGTACGGCACCACACTAAAGGCCCCGGCGTATGCAACCTCACTGTAGGAGGCCCTACTGTCTTCTTCACTGTATTTAAATTGTGTTTAAATTCACATATAATCAAGAGTGGTTAAGGCTCTACAGCATCCTCACAATGAAAACTTTGATAAAAACCATTTGACAAATATTTTGAAGTAATAATCATGGACTAATCACCTTGCTTGGCTGTGAATGCAACTCCTCTGCCCTCCATGCTTAGAGTCTGATGGTGGAGGCAGGCAATAAGTAAACAAAATACAAATCGAGATAAGGGCTGGGAAAGAAAAACACAAGCTTCTAAGAGAGAGAACGACAGGAATGGCCTAACGGTTCTCCTTGGGCTAGAATAAGACCTAGGCAGTAACAGCTGTTTCAACCAGAAATGATATTAATACTCATACAGACACACATTCATAAAGGTAACACATACTTATAAGACCAGAGTTTGTATTCATTAAACAGATATATGTCGACATCTGTTATGTGCCAGACACTCACGCCTCTATGTGCTGAGAAATCAAACTCTTCTCCATTCTCTCTCCTCAAGAAGTGGGAGTAAAGTAGCTAGTCAGCTTTGAGGATAGTGAACTATTCTCAGCCCTTCTTTCCCACCTCAGACCCTGTGTAAGGAACATTAAAAAATATATGTATATCAGATGCTGTGTGCTGGAATTTATACAGACACAGGGAACCCACTTAAGACATTAACTTCACATGGCTGAAGTAGGGGGCATGAATGAGGGCATCTTTCTAGAAACATCCATCTCGGTGATCTTTTGACAAGAAAAATGTGTTTTTCACCCATTATCAAGCAGAAATTTGCTGATTTAAATGAAGCTTGTCCACTTTGTTTTTTCAAACTTTGGTTCATGATTCCAAGAAACGAACAATCCATAATAAATTTACCCCAGTGGCAGAACATCTCACAACCAGCTTTCTCACTTTGAATACCACAAATAGACCTTTTATTTGTTGACACACAGCCCCTGGACATTCATGAAAATGAGATGTTCTCTTGCTGCTTTTTAAGTTAAACAGATTTAAGTCAGGGCCTCAGTCGAATTTCAAAAACAGATGTTACACAGCAAAAGGGCTCAGCTGACCGCAGCAAAGAGAGGCTATTTTACTTGAACTTGAATATTCTTTGTTAGCAGGAAGAGCAATCAAAGATGCCTTAAACTGGAAACAGAAGCAACCCACAGTTTACTCCCGACTCCATTCAGTGACTGCCCAGTGGGCCTGGGTAGCTGCTGGGCATGCAGGGCTCTGGGTCTGGGGAGGGAGCAGGTGAGGGCTGGTAACTGGGAGCGTTGGGTGCCTGGTTTTGGAGGGGTTAGATGATCCTTCTCCCCCATGCCAGCCTCCTGTTTCTCTGTAGACCTCAGCCACCCTCAGCGAAATGGCTTCACGGCACCCATCATACCACTCCTCTCCTGGCCTCACCCTCACATGCAGACAACTCACGGCTAGCCAGACTCCTTAGTCCTGTAATAATCCAGCCCTCATTACTGCCTCTGGGCCTCTGCCCCTGCTTGTTCTCTGCATTAGCTGAAGTAACCTCTACTCCTTCTGCAAATCCCACACATGTGTCTAGAGACTAGTTCAGTCCAGTCCTATTTTTATTCCAGAACCACCCTCTCTTCCAACATCAGCAGCATTGTCGGCACCGTTCTTTTGGGGGAGCAATACTATATGGCTTTGTTATGCAAATGTCACATAACTTCTCTTTCTCCTACTCAATGTCAAGGGCCCAGATCCCCTTTGCTGTGGCCTCACAGCACTCGGTGGTTTTGCTCTGCCTTTGTAGATGCGTGGGAATATTTGCTAAATTGAACTTGTTAGGAAACTTCTGCCCCGCGAATCCAAGTTCCAAATGCCACAGCTATGGCCACTAATGCTGTGTGCCCTTATGTTCCTGCTTAACCCCTTCCGGCTACTATAGATTGTACTTGCTGTCCTCCTTGTCATCAGCTGGGGCCAAGTAACCAGCTCTAGCCAATGAGCTGTGAGCCAAAGTGTCATGTCACTTCTGAGGTAGACCATTTAATTTCTGATGTGAGACCCTTAAGAGATTTCTTTCTCTCTACCATGGTAACCAGCAATATTTCCAGATAGTAGCTGTCAGCAGGGGTCCCCGAGTAAGGGTGACAATGATCTGGACTCCTGCCTATCCAGGGTTAGAAAGAAAGCCTGAGCAAGAGATGGTTGTTCTTTAGGCCACTGAGATTTTGACTTATTTCTGACCCCAGCATAGCCTAGCTGGTCATGACTGATACAGCCTTGGTCAACTCAGTCCGTAATGAAAATAACATTCCCAAATTAGGTAGTACACATCTCTACCTCAAGCAGATACTTATTCGACTTCCCTATTTTCTATTTCCCTTCTGTGACTTCTAATGTAGAAATGGGAATGCGCAGGTTAATCAGAACCCTGTCTGCAGGTAAGACCTTAGGGAGTAGAAGTGGCTCACTGACCCCATCTCCCTATTCCAATGAGCCAGAAAACTGCCAATAACTGTACGAGTGTTCACACAGGATGTGTTCACTCCTTTATACCAGGGATGACAAACTCAGATGATTTTAAGGACCAAAGAGGCCAGTATTTGGGGAGTGGTGGCCTTTGGGGAAATGGAGAATGCATGTATCCTGAGGACAGTCAAATTCAAATTTTTTAAAATCTATGCAAGGCCTAGGGAGCATACCCCCAGTCAATATGGAACTCAGGCTGTCAGCATGTGACTCCTGATTTACAGTCATTCATTCAGCCACACAGATGAACCCATGCTAGCTTACAGTCTAGAGGGAGACGTTTATTTATGTAGCCAATGGTTATAAAGCATGTGCTATGTACTGAGCAAACTCCTAAGAACTCTATACATATAAATTTAAATCTTTATATGAGTTATGTCTCTAAGGTCACAGAGCTAGTAGATGGTAGAGCTGGGATTTACATCCAGGCAGCCTGGCCCCAGAGTCTATGAACCACTGTACAATATGCTCCATCTCACAAGGCCTGTGATGGATAATACAAGATGGACTGCAGCAAGAACCTCAATGATGAAATGATCCCATAATTGCCGGGAAGGATCTATGCCCCTCTGCAAATGTCTGTTTCCCGTCTGGAGGATTTGGCCTGCACCATGTTGTGGTAAATGAATATTTAATGTTTATTAATGAAGTAAAAATGAATCTCCCATTTGTGTTCATTTGGGCTTTGGCAAATTGATTTATTATATCATTTAAGTGGCGTTCACTTTAGAAAATAAGCTGAATTCATCCGAAGGCCTTAAAAAAATAAGATACAATACTTCACACTTTGACCATTTCTTTGCTTTTTTCATTTAATTAGCTTTAGACATGGAGACAAATCATCTAAGTTCATCTGTCTGTGTCAGTCTCAGGACAGGGCCAAGTGTCATGGGATCTGAAGATTGTTTGGAAGGCCTTCTTTAAGGCAGAGAATACAATATTAAATATCAGCAGTTTAGGCAGGGTTGTGGCCGAGACCCGTCCGAGGAACAGACCCTTCAGCTTAAGCTCCACTGGTTCATGGAAACCCATTCTGGGTCTCTCCCATCTGATTCTTATGAGTATTCCATAAAAATGTCACAGCATGCTTACTTTGCTTTTAATTTTCAGTTACTCTGAAGCTACACTCATGTCCCCCTTTTAAAGAAAATACTCCCTGAAAACCAGAATTTAGGAAACAAATAATGTTGGGGGTAACTATGCATCATTCTTCAAGGCAGTTTACAGAAAAGTGGAATTACACATACAGCCCATGCGCCACAGTGCTTTGCCTATAAACCACATAATTACATGTGACAGGTAAATGAGAGGGCAGAGAAATTTAAAATATTATGACTCTTTGCCAAGATGAGGCCAATGAAAAACAAAAGTATCATAAATCACAACTTACGTCAATGGACACACTACTGGATTCACCAAATTTTCCATTGCATTGAATAAGAGTCCATTTTATAGACGAGAATGAAGGAACTAGAATTGCTAATGTAGCCCAGACCAAATATAGCACCTGGATGGAGAGGGTCTGATTCAACATATAGCTGTAGAATGAATAAATTAATGAGTTGAATATGTATGTTTGAGGAATGAGAAAAAGGACAGATGGTGCTAATAGTGGTCACAAGCCTCCTCCATCAACCCCAACTTGCAACTGCATCTTTATTTCCACACCATTAGCCAGCAAGCTGGTGGAGGCCATCAGATATGTCCCCAGAGTCTCTCATTACAACAAATATCTCTATGTTTATAGATTTTGTAAGTCTGTGATGGAATCAGATGTACAGTCATGGGTATAACCTACTTATGGGAGGAATTCTTTGAAGAACT
Organism: Smutsia gigantea; assembly: GCA_032199065.1. NCBI lineage: Eukaryota > Metazoa > Chordata > Mammalia > Pholidota > Manidae > Smutsia > Smutsia gigantea. The sequence goes on from JAVSCE010007223.1 coordinate 53,213, forward strand.
TGGAGAAAATGGTTCTAGAAGAGAGCTTTCCTTCAGCCTGCCATATGTTTGTATTCATTCCCCCTCTGCGTCCTCTGGATGTGATAAACACACTCTTCCCCAAACGCAGGACGCCCCATTCCATGATATATCACGTTTGGTCATTAAATAGCAGGACTCAATATTAATGTTGGCTTTCTCCATCCCTTTTTCACAAAGTGTTTTCAGCCAAAGATATTAAACTAGTCAACCGCTCTTTCCCCTGTCAAGGAAACAGCCAGCATCCTGAAATCACAGCTCATTTGTACCACATTGGCGTGAATATTCAGACTCCATTTGTCTCTAGCTCTTAAAGGCTGGTGTTAGAGTGAATGATAGACATTTTGTTTTGAATTAGCAAAAAAGAGGGGGACAAAAATGCAAGTAATAATTTAGCCTAAATTCTCTGTTTCAAGGAATTCAGCTTTGCCTTTTTCTCATGTAAGTCTATTTAAAATAAAAATCTAGATTTAATTTGGCATTAAGTTGGACCTGGGATACATAGAATAGTAAGAAGGAAAATATCTGAGTATTTTTCCCCCTCAGATTGAGTCCTTGGCCACTTTAAATCCTACCGGAGTCCTGTTGCATGGAGGGAGCAGTGCAAGATGTTCACAGCTTTGTTTGGTTGAACATCACAAAGCAGGGCATGAAGGCAGTAGAGTCTGTGTCCTTGAGCTGCGCAAATCCAGTCACAGTGAGAACCTCTGGCAAGACTTTAGATAGTTTGGATTGAAAGCTAAATAACACAATCATTCTTGTTCTCTTTCCTCGTGCTTATTGGAACAAAGGCTGTGAAGGAGTTCTAGACAGGAGCTCAGGGCAGCATTGTCTGTTTTTCTCCTTGCTCTCTGTGGCTCCCATCTCAGCTTTTCCGCCCCGGCAGGACCTCTTTTCATCATAGCTGGGCCAGGCAGGAAGGTGTGCTTCTGCAGGGGTGCCCCTGAATGCCAGGTGCAGTTCCCTGGGTAGGAACACTGCATCATTCGTCCAAAGTTACAAAATCTACCTGTGGTGATACTGAAATGCCTTCTAACCATCCTTATCATGATGGTTTCCAGAATGTTGGGGAGAGCGTGGGAATCTATGTCTTCCTGTTTTCCACATCCCTGACCAAACTTGAGCCCAGCGTGTATTTACCTCCCTTTGCCCTGCGACAAGGACCACAAAGCAGTCCCCTTGGAGAAGGAACACCTTCTCACAAATGAGCTTTGTCCTACAGGCACAACCAGGTATCGATAGAAAAGTCTCTTAGTATAAGAAAGACCCCTTCGGATCCTGAGACGTTAAGTTTGGGCACACTTGAACTAAACAGGAGACAGAACATTTTGTTAAGGGCATCCAGGGACGCTCATTCTGCAGATCTCAAGAAAAGAAAAAAAAAAAAAAAACAACCTTCTCTTTCCACTCCATCTGGAGCTTCAACTGACTCCAAAAATACTGGCCCACAGTGGTAATAAAATCTCCCATTTATGCTATTCTAAAACAAGGGCAGAGCTAGGTGCTTATAACTCAAAGCCTTTCTTTTACATGCTCGTAGGAAAATTATCTTTCCAAATCCTATAGCTGACTGAAATTAATGAACACAGTTGGGAGGTACCAATGTTGGCCACGGGCCACCATTCATTTAGAGCACCCCACTCATGGGGTGCGTTCATGGATTGCAGAGCTGTTTTTTCTTGACTTCAAAATTTCTCCTTTCTCATTTTATGTAAATGGAAGTTTGAGCAAAAAAAAAAATCACTGACTCAGGTGTCACGGGCATTATGTGGTTTTGTGAAAACTGGCATCTTTTCCTGGCTACTTGAAGAACACTAAGAGAAAGTGTAGAAGTGGGTACTTGGAAAAAGCTGGTATCTCAAATTTCATTTAAAAAAGGGAGGGGGCACCACATCAACAACAACAAAAAAGGACAAAAACCACATGGTCATCTCCATAGATGCCGAAAAAGCATTCAATAAAATTCAACATCCATTCATGATAAACACTCTCAACAAAATGGGTATAGAGGGCAAGTACCTCAACATCATAAAGGCTATATATGACAAACACACAGCAAACATCATACTTAACAGTGAGAAGCTGAAAGCCTTTCCTTTAAGATCAGAAACAAGATAAGGATGCCCACTCCCTCCACTTTTATTCAACATAGTTCTGGAGGTTCTCGTTACGGCAATCAGACAACACAAAGAAATAAAAGGCATCCAGATTGGTAAAGAAGAAGGCAAACTGTCACTGTTTGGAGATGACATGATATTGTACTTAAAAAACCCTAAAGAATCCACTCCAAAACTATCAGATTTAATATCTGAATTCAGCAAAGTTGCAGGATACAAAATTAATACACAGAAATCTGTGGCATTCCTGTACACTAATGATGAACTAGCAGAAAGAGAAATCAGAAAACAATTCCATTCACAATTGCACCAAAAAGAATAAAATACCTAGGAATAAACCTTACCAAGGAAGTGAAAGATCTATACTCTGAAAACTACAAGACACTCATGGGAGAAATTAAAGAAGATACCAATAAATGTAAACACATTCCGTGCTCATGGATAGGAAGAATTAATATTGTCAAAATGGCCATCCTGTCTAAAGCAATCTACAGATTCAATGCAATTCCTATCAAAATACCAACAGCATTCTTCAACGAACTAGAGCAAATAGTTCTAAAATTCATATGGAACCACAAAAGACCCCAAATAGCCAAAGCAATCCTGAGAAGGAAGAATAAAGCCGGAGGGATTACGCTCCCCAACTTCAAGCTCTACTACAAAGCCACAGTACTCAAGACAATTTGGTATTGGCACAAGAACAGAACAATAGACCAAGAACAGACTAGAGAGCCCAGGTATAAACCCAACCATGTATGGTCAATTAATATACAATAAAGGAGCTATGGACATACAATGGGGAAATGACAGCCTCTTCAACAACTGGTGTTGGCAAAACTGGACAGCTACATGTAAGAGAATGAAACCGGACTACTGTCTAACTGCATACACAAAAGTAAACTCAAAATGGATCAAAGACCTGAATGTAAGTCATGAAACCATAAAACTCTTAGAAGAAAACATAGGCAAAAATCTCCAGAATATAAACATTAGCAACTTTTTCCTGAATGCATCTCCTCAGCAAGGGAAACAAAAGCAAAAATGAACACATGGGACTACATCAAACTGAAAAGCTTCTGTACGGCAAAGGACACCATTAGTAGAACAAAAAGGCATCCTACACCGTATGGGAGAATATATCTGTAAACAACATATCCGACAAGAGGTTAACATCCAAAATAAATAAAGAACTCACACACCTCAACACCCAAAGAACAAATAACCCAATTAAAAAATGGGTGGAGTATATGAAGAGACAATTCTCCAAGGAAGAAATTCAGATGATCAACAGACATATGAAAAGATGCTCCACATCACTAATTATCAGGGAAATGCAAATAAAAACCACAATGAGATATCACCTCACACCATTTAGGATGGCCGCCATCCAAAAGACTAAGAACAACAAATGCTGGTGAGGATGCGGAGAAAGGGGAACCCTCCTACACTGCTGGTGGGAATATAAGCTAGTTCAACCATTGTGGAAAGCAGTATGGAGGTTCCTCAAAAAACTAAAAATAGAAATACCATTTGACCCAGGAATTCCACTCCTAGGAATTTACCCAAAGAATACAAGTTCTCAGATTCAAAAAGACATATGCACCCTATGTTTACCTATGTTTATCACAGCACTATTTACAATAGCCAAGATATGGAAGCAACCTAAGTGTCCATCAGTAGATGAATGGATAAAGAAGGTGTGGGACATATACACAATAGAATACTATTCAGCCATAAGAAAGAAACAAATCCTACCATTTGCAACAACATGGATGGAGCTGGAGGATATTATGCTCAGTGAAATAAGCCAGGAGGATAAAGACAAGTGCCAAATGATTTCCCTCATTTATGGAGTATAACAATGAAGCAAACCTGAAGGAACAAAACAGCAGCAGACTCAGGGACTCCAAGAAGGGGCTAGTGGTTACTAAAGGGGAGGGTGAGTGGGGAGGGAGGGAGAGGGGATTGAGGGGTATTATGTTTAGCACACATGGTGTGCGGGGGTCACAGGGAAGACAGTGTAGCACAGAGAAGGCAAATAGGGACTCTGTGGCATCTTACTACACTGATGGACAGTGACTGCAGTGGGGTGTTGGGGGGGACTCGATAATATGGGTGAATGTAGTAACCACATTGCTTTTCTTGTGGAACCTTCATAAGAGTGTATATCAATGATACCTAAAAAAAAAAAAAAAACCGGAGGGGGTATGCAGAGAAGGAGGAAGCTTCCAGACTCCTGATGGTCTCTTCTGCTAATAATCAGACAATACAGAGAAAGATCAAGGTTCTGTTAAAGAAAGAATGAAGGGAGAAAAAGAAAAAAAGCAAGGGGAAGACTTAAAAGTAGTAACACTTTCACTTTAGAAAATAAAAGAAATGAATAAATATCTTTCCTCCTTTGATTTGCATCACAGTAAATAGGAAAGACCAAGGAAATTCAGTGCTGGAGTAAACATGGCCCCATCAGAAATGACATTCGATGGGGTGTAGCCATCATGACCCACTGTCCCCCCATACCCCACCAGCCCCCAAATCTGGCCTGGCTGTGAAGCCCCAAGTGTTGCCAAAGCCTCCTTGAGGGCACAGGCCGTGGGCGTGGGAGTCCTGGAGGATCACGGGCAAAGGAGTGTGTTCAGTGCGAAAGAGCACACGCCCCTCATCTGGGCCCTTTGCTGACTGTGTAGACAAGAAGTTCCATGGCATCTGACCTTTGGAAGGATCTGCCTCTGCCTCTTTGGACATTAAGGAATCTAATCCCAGGCCTCCCTTGCTGTCCAGTCTGATCAGCTCTAATTGGCTGGTGAAGAAAATGACCCCCAAAGGAGGTGTTGATGTATGAGACCCTTGGGCAAGCACCTAGACAGTCAAACACACACTCATGGGTGGAGTTAGCTAGAGGTTGGCAAACTGGGTAAGGCAAGCCCCACAGGAATGGTTTGGGGCATAGCCCCCCAAGGAGAGGACAGAAGAAGGAATTAAAAAGGGCCAAAGAAATGAGGAGGGAGAATTAAACCTACACATTAGCTAACATGCACGTTCATACAAACCTTCGTGAAAAGCAGCATGTAGATATCTTTCTCATGGGAAGGCCGCTCTCCTATTATTTACCAGGAAAACTTTCTACATACAATTTCTGGGGGCCTTTTAAACCATTGCTCCTCTCTCTCCACAGTCTTTCTGGGTGACCTCATCCACTGTCATGGTTTTAATTCCTGTGCAGAGGTTATGACTGTGAACATCTCCATCTCTGGTTCTTGCCTGAGCTTCAGACTTACATGTCCCTTGTTTTCTAGATAGAGGCCTTAGGTGTCCTACAAGTTCTCAAATTCAGTCAGTCCCAATCTAAGCTCATTGTCCTTCCTTCCTGTCTCCCCAAAGAGTGTTCTCATGGCACAGGGACGTGATCTGGGGGTAAGTTCATGCTAGTCACTGTCTCCTATCTCTTTGAGGAGAAAGGTCATTTTCCTGCCATTGGCTACTCATATTTTTCTTTCAGCTTCTCTCTAGCCTTGAATTACTTCCACCTGTTGGAGGGGCGTGGGGCAGGTGGCAAGTGAGGAGAAAGTACCACTAATAATCATCATTTGAAGATAGTCTTAAAGTACATAAATTGTAGGTTCAGAGGCTGCATCTAATCATTTATCCATTCATTCATTCAGTCCATCAGTCACTTCATAAATTAAATGTCAGAAGACATAAGATTAAATGTCTACTGTACACAAAAACCTCTTTATTACTGTGAGAGATGTAAAAGGAACACTCTTCAATTTCAAAAATTAATAAATAATGTCATAGGGAAATGAGACTTAAATGAGACACAGAGGACTATACCATACCATAGAAAAACCAAATGTTCTGAGAGTGATGTCAATACTAAGGAAGCTGAGAAGACAGTCGGAGGAAGGTGCATATGCAATAAACTAAAAATCAGCATATTTGAGAAAAAAATGATGATGGGTATTATGGACTGAATTGTGCCCCTATCACCTCCCCGGATTCAAGGTCAAGTCCTCACTCTCTCAGACCTCAGAATGTGACCATGTTTAGAGATCAAGTCTTTAAAGAGGTAATCAACTTAAAATGAGGTCCTTAGGGCAGTCTCTATCTGATATGACTGGTGTCCTTGTTAAGAAGAGGAAATGTAGGACACAGAGAGACATCAAATGCACTCCTGGATGGCCACGTGAAGTCACCCAGAGAAGACGGCCAACTACCAGCCAAGGAGAGAGGACTCGGAAGAAATCAGCTCTGCTGACACCTTGGTCTTGAACTTCTAACCCCCAGCACTGTGAGAGAATAAATCTCTTTGCGTAAGCTGCCCTGTCTGTGGTATTTTGCTACGGCAGCCCCAGCAAACTAATTGCTTGAGACTCATGCTACATTCCTGAAAACTTTTCTTCCTATTAATGTCAACCTCAGCAAAATTGTGAACAAGTGGGGTTTCCTTCGGTTTCTCCATCCCCTACCTTCTGAAATCCTCTTGTTCTGCTCCCCAGTAGACTTTCTGCTGGTAGAAATTCTCCTCCCAGCTGAGGAGGACTTGTTAGTGACAGGCACTTACAGCTCCTGGAATGACCAGTGTTTGCACAAAGCTGAGTTTATTCACCCTGGAAGGCTAACTCATCATCTCTTTATTCCCTTAAGTTATCAACATTCTTTGCAGGAAGTGAGAACTTCATTGTTGATAGGGGATTGTTTTGTTAAGGCATTATATATGCAGGAAAAGATAAAAAAAAATAAGGCAAAGAATCAGATTACAAAGCTGGAGAACAAATCCTTCCAAACTTTATCAATAGATTAATTGGCTGGTAGGCAAACTATGAGGGCCACAGCAGAAAGAGTGGTTTCTCACAACGCATCTTTAGGTGCAAGAATTCAGAATACCAGACAGAGAGGCTGTATAATTGCTAAGCACAAATTCTACTTACAGGTAGGCAATCAGGTGTCCACCTCTGAGCCTTCTGGTTGATCACCAATCCCCGTGAAATTCGACTGGATGATCTTAAAACGTTTTAGTAGTACCTGGTATAAAAGGAAGATGGAACCATAATGAAGCAGGATGAATTTTAGTTAATGTAAACTATTTTAAAATATTTCTTTTCAGGTACCATTGTTAATTAGGATTTTAAAGGGGCAATAAGGCATACATATAAGTAGATATTGTACATTTGCATTTTAAGGAAAATAAATACAACTGTTAGAATCAACTCTTAAATTATTCTAAACAATGGGGGAGACATACAAGTCAGCAAGTACTACCAGTGCCAAAAATCAAAGACAAAGGTTTCAGGACATGGTCAAGGGCACCCCTTCTCTAAGTTCATCTGCCAAGCCTTCTCAGCTTCAGACTCTCAAAGATGCTTTGGACCCTTTACTCTGTCCAGTCTTCTGCTATTGGTGGGTAGCAACTTGACTGGTAGAAGAGAAACGTCTGAAGGATTACAGATAATTGTACAAATGTATTACAGATAAGCTAGAGTTAACTTTCTCACACTTGAAGCACAGCAATAAATATTAAACATTAGAAGGACCAAAGAAATAATAACTGTGTCAGTAAATCATCACCACACCCCTAAACCTGCCCCAACATGATACAGCAAGGGCTGCTAGTGAATATGAGTATGGGAAAATGGGAAATGCAACTCTGAGCTTTTAATTTTGTCTTGCCTTTCGTGGAATAATGGGTCTCAGGTGGACCCTGAGAACAGAGTTTGATTTCCCCCATTGCCACCCTGTGCTGCTCACAATGGAAGCAAACAGAAGCTCACAGAAGTTAAGGGACTGTCTTGGAATCACCCTGCTAGAAATTGGTCCTGGAGTCCTAGAGCCTCATTTTAAGTTCCACAGGTGAAAAACAAAACAAAACAAAAACCTGCCTAGCGTGTGTCTCTGGTTTGGGGCCATCTGGGAGGCTGGTTTGCAAACTAAGGATCAGGAAACCTGAGGGGCTCACAAATTTGTCAGCAAAACCAAGCGCCACCCATTTCCTACTTTCCTTCCTCCTGAGCAGTCGCTCAGGCCACCCTTAGCGCCTCTTCCTCAGCCTCCACCACCTCTCCTTGCTAGGCCCAAATGTGTGTGTCTCAGCAATTGCTGTATTCTCATACATCTACAGTACCTTGCTCAGCATTCTGGGCATGTGAGTCCTGATTTAAGGAGCCTAAAATCCAGTTGGGGTGATAAAACATATGATTACATGTCTAGCTTACAAAGCCAGAAAGTGATAAGAGCTCCAAATCCCACTTAAATTCCTTTCCTTCTACTGTGGGCCAAGTTTTGTTGGTCTTTTCTATAAATCTGAGGAGACGGGGACAAGAATATTTGTGAGACATCTAGCTGGAAAGCTTGCCTAAACCTCATTCAGAATCTGGTTCCTTACACCCCTAGCTCCCTGCCAGCATGCAGGAAGACATTAGAAATATTTGTTGAATGAATGAATGGAACCCATAGATGAGTTTCAGGGGGATTGTGAACTCGCCGAAGCCATAGGCCAAGTTTTGTATGAATTAACTTTCATCAGTTTTCATCAGTTTCTCCAAGCAGGTCTCTGCTCCATTTTCCCTCCTCTCAAATTAAGAACCACTGGTGAAATGATTAGCAGAGTACTAGAGGATGGAGTTTAGATGAGAACAAATTATAAAGAGTATGTTCCTGTAAGACAATTTATAAACAAATATGCATTGAGTGCCTTCTTCACACCAGGAACATATTAGGGTTACGACAGTGAACAAAGAGCCATGGTACTTGGCCTCACAATGCTTGTGGTATCCTGTCCTCCTACAATAGGGATTCTCAGACTATTTGGGGGGAAATTTGGGTTTTGTATGAAGGCATGAGCTATGAGAGAATCAGGGCTGCATATCAGTGTCTTCTGGAGGAGCTTTTTCAAAAATATATGGGATCCTCCAGAGAGGTGCCCAGGAATTTGCACCTTGGAAAAGTTCCCTACATTCAGTGGCAGTTGTAGATTATAGTAACCACCCCACATAGGCCTCCCAACCTTGACCCTCAGGTTGCAGTGAAGGTTTAAGAGACAAGAAGAGAGCAAGGAGTTACTTACTTGGATTATAAATGAATCTACTGAGACACATTTAAATTTGTAGAGAAAGAAAATTCACAGTACCTACCCTAAGTCCTCTGGCAGAGTATTTATTTGCCTAGTTTCCGTTTCCCTGCTCTCAATTCTCTCAGTATTTTTATTTTTAAATTTAGGAATGAATAAGGAAAAAACAAGGAAGAAAATGCTGTCAGGGGAAACTGTTTTTTTTCCATCTATCCTGTCTGTGTATATATGCTCATGAACGATCTTGTCAGTAAGAAAAAGACAGAAAGGCTTTCAAGAGAATAACAAAGTGACTGAAAGTGGAGTTTGTCTTCAGACACACTTTCCTTTCTGTTTTCAGATTTAGGATCAAAGGGCCAGAAGGTTGATGAGGCTCGTAGTCTTCACTCTGTTAAGCTCTTTAACAGATCTGTTTTAAGATCTTTCTCTACTGTCAGTTGCCTTGCAGTTTCAAATAGATGCCAGGGAGATCATCATTCTCTGTGTCCCTTTAAGTTTTAAATTCAGTGCCCAACACACAGATTCTGGCTGCCCTGGCTCAGAAGCCATTGCTGAAATTCTCTGCAGGCAAAGCTGAGTCTAGACCGGACATGGTAAGGAAGGGAGAGACCCGAGATGTAGGAAGAGAGGAAGGGAGGGAGAGAGCTGGAAGGTGGGCCAACGGGCCTGCCTGCCTTCCACAGTCCCCCACCCAGCCAGTGGTGAACGATCAGGTGCTATTTATTGCTTATTTGATGGAACCGTCTGCTCAGGCAGGTGGGGAAATTTGGGGTTTGTATGAAGGCATTCACTATGGGAGAATCAAGGAGTAATAAAAGGAAAGGAGGAAATTTCTCTCCTCTCAATCAGATTTCTAGTCCCGAGTACTCTGAGCCAGGATGGGGCACACAGGGTGAGCAAGGACTCTGTTCTCTTGGAGCTTATGTTGTGGTGGGTTATAGGCAATGCATATATTTCCAAAAGTGATTAAATGAAGCAGTGTGTGGTGATAGACTGCCACTGGAGGTTGGCTGGTGAGAGGTGGTCTCTCCAAAGAGGAGACACCTAGGCTGAAAATACATTTCTAGGAAGGAGTCATCCACATGAAGATCTGGGGAAAGAGTATTCCAGGAGCAGCTCTTTAGAATCCTGGAGTGAGGTAGAGGCTTTTATGAGAGGACTGTGTGCTCTGTGAGCATGAAGCTCTTCCAAGTTACTTGGTCCAGATGGGATCCAGGTTTATCTGTCCATTGGTGGACTACCCAAGGATGAAAGATATGCTGAACCAAGGGACTTGCCCACACACGATCCTCAAAGTTCTGCCTTTGCTGGGAATCATGAGGGTGGCAGTGGTGCTCCCGATCTGTCTCTAGCAACAGAGGAGAGTGCCGGGAATGCACATGGCCACCTCTGCATCCAGGGTCCAGAATGGCAGAAGTCCCCCTGCATCCCTTCTCCCTTGGGAAACTTGAAGAGAGCTGCTTTCTGGGGGTTTACGTGAGTTCCTTGTACATTGGAGGGTAAGGCAGAACATTTCCTAATAATAGAAGAGTGAAAAGTTACAGGACATAATCCTCGGGGTGGAAAGGAATGACGAGCAGCTACTGCAGTCTTAGCTGGCAGAAAGTCACATAATTCGTGGGGATGGAAATTAGAATATTTAAAAATAGATCTATGGGTTTTCATCAGGATAAGCCAGTAACAATAAAACATTAATAATTGTCTCCTATGAATTGTCTCTATTTTACATTTATAGTTGAATATGGGAGCTAGGGGCGAAGAGATATGTGATCTGAGGGAATTTGGGTCACTTAAAGAAATACTAATGAGTGAATTGACCTTGACCGAGCCATCTAAACACTCTTGGCCCCTCAGTTCCTGCATCTGGAATATGAAGCTTTTGGAATAGATTTTTAAGATCCCTCCAAGACAGATGGTTTGTAATTCTATGGTCTTTTAAGGGGAAAAAAATGTATTGTGTATGTCTCAGTATCTGTGAATGACCTTGTGAAAAAAACAAGCTCATCTAGCTCACCCTTTCCAGCATCTAACAGGTGTTCGGTATCAACAAGCATATAGCTTTGCAGGGACCACCCACTCCCACCCCTTCACCATCATCTCTATGGGACAAGCGCATTTTATAGCTCCTAGAGAAATGATAATATATTACAAAATAAAATCTATAATGTATGGAATGCCTGCTATGTGCAAGATACTTGAGAGCTATCCCATTTAATCTTCAAAAGAAAATTGAGATCAGTTGTTTTTATTATCCTCATTTGGAAGCAAGGAAATGAATTCAGATTCCCTGTCACACAGTTAATAAGTAGCAGAGTTGGAACGACAACCCAGATTCGCTTGACTCCAAAGCTCTTTCCATGACTGAACACTTGGAATAGTCAGACCTGCCAAACTGACATTTGTTTTACCCTGTTGAGATCCACGCAAAAGAAAAAAATTTTTGGAGGAGCATCTTAATGAGTCTGTTTAATGTAGATAGACTGCCTTAGGTATTTGCCTATAAAAGAATAGCTTGTGCCATCCAAAGCTATGAGAAAAACTAGGAAATCTGGATAAAATTCCAAGAAGCCAAAAATCATTGCAAGAAGGCATCAGAGAACAACTGCAGTAACCAAAACTTAGGGGCTGGCATCCTGGAGAGAAGGAAGACCTGGCAAAGTGACCTCACCGTCAGCGATTTCTCTCTCGAGGCCTTTTCTGAATCCTTCAGATACAAAAGACAGGAAGAAGTAAGAGCCCAGAAAACCAAGCAGAACATTTCTGAAATGCACAGCAGAGTTTTCAGCAGCCTCATGGAGGTGAGTAGGAAAACCTTAAAATTCAAGCAGGAAGAACCATTTTGGAGCTCCACCTCAATTAGTTAGTGTCCAACTGTGGTGGTTGTTATACAACTGTATGCATTTGTCAAGACTTGAAGAACTGTATGGTAAAAGGAATAAATTTTATTGTGCGTAAATTACACTCTGATAATTATGTTTTGATACTTTGATAAGAAATGGAAGCAAGGAGAAAACAAGAAAGTGTATTTGGATACAATCTCACCCCTTGGAGAGGGGGCAAACTGGAGGTTGATGGAGTCACACAAAACGGCAAATGAATTTCAAATTACCTCAGCCCTAATTCAGCTCAAATGAATTTACCCAGCTCTGTCAAACTACAGAAGATAGAATAACCCTACGTGGAAGAAAGTAACATCATCTAGCCTTTCAACTGGATGTCCATATGGAAAGAAAAGAAAACCAAATCTTGACTTCTACTTCATACCTACCCCCCATTCTAGATTGACTGTAGATCTAAATGTGAAAACTTTCACAGAAAAATAACAATAAAATAATTCACACACACACACACAACACACATACACAGATACTACAGGATTTCATTAATATAAACTTCAAAAACAGACACAACTAATACCTGGTATTGGAAATCAGAATAATGGCTATCCTGGGGCAGTGGTGGGGAGGGGAGGAGGCATGGCTGTGAACAGAGGCCGGCGGGGGATTCTGGGTGCTGGTAACATTCTGTCTCTTGCTCTGGGTGCTGACTACACCAGTGTGTTCATTTGGTGGAAATAAATCATGCTGTGTAATTACGCTTGTATCTGTATGTCCTACATCAATAAAAGGATTATTGTTGTAACACGTGAATAGAAAAAGATGGAGACTCAGTCTAGAAAAATGACAACTAAAGAGAATTTACAAGCTCAAAATATATAAAATCATAGAAGTTCAATACGCCTGGTGATACATTACACCAGTATGAAAATAACATAATAAAAAAAAAGACAAATGAGAGAAAACAATACAGTAATACAAATCAATAAACTCTGCAGGGAAGAACTGTAGTTGGGAGGCTGGGATCAATTTGGCCAGTTGTTTCTAAATTAAAAGGCAACACTGGATTCTTTCCAATGACTTAGTGAACTTCCCATATATATTTTTTGGCTTGCTGTATCTTGCAAGGGAAATTTTGAATGTTTTTGCAAGTGCCCCATGCCAGAGCAACTTGAATACAGGGACTACTTATCATCTAAAATACTGTGACACTTTTCAGTCCATTCAGCCTCTTGCTTACTAATCACAGTTTCCCCTCTTCACTTTCAACCACCCACCTTTCCAAATCTATCTCCAGTGGCTCACATGGGCATCAAGCCCTTGTACAAGGTTTCCTCTTGACTTGTTGAAATGGTATGTTTCCATTTAAGCTTTTACCTTGTATCTTGAATAAGATTTGTCCACTATATGCTTATATTTCAGTGTACATTTTTATGTTGGTGGGAGACCCTCTCGCTTTTTCTGAGATACATTTTTCATGTTACTATGGAATTGTGCATATGGGTAAATACAGATATTTGTATAAATCAGTAGATCACAGAGACAAGGCATATTAATAGGATGCTATGTTAGGAATTTAGCTACCAAGCAGGCTAAATAAAATGAGAGACTAAGGAAATTGCTCTTATAATTCAAGAAAAATTCAATTATTCCAGGAAAGTAAGAATTCTGTAGGCATTCTGCAAGAAAAAGATTCACTGGACTGCTGACAAAGCTTTGAACTGTTCAGTTAGGTCAGCCATAGGTCTTTCCCTTGAAAGCAGCCTGAAATTGTGAATGATGACAGGCTGTGGGCTCATAACAGAGGCAGGACCTTAGGGAATTTTTTGTTGGATATTAATTTAAGGATGATAATAACTGCCTTGAAGTGTTTTTCCTCTGCTGTGCCCCCACAGTATTTTGTTAATACCTCTATGGTGGCATTGCCACCGTGGACTGTCATCCTATGAGTGTGGCCTTCTTGATGGCAAGGGTATGGTCTTACCAAAAATCCTACCCCAAACATTTAGCATATTCCATGGCATATAACATACGCTTCATTAAAGTTTGTTGGGAGAGTGAGTGAATGACTGAATAACATATAAAGCACCTATTATTGAAACTAGATGCTCTTGACTCCCAATGGACACTAGCTGCTTCTCTTCCTCCTTCCTTGTTATTCTGTGACTGGACAGCAGAAATCAGCCCTAAGCTTACTTCTATACCATCAGGTAGCCAGGTCTAGCAAAGGTAGCCAGGGAAGTTTTGCTGAATCCCCCCTAAAATTTCAAGGAACACAAAGGATATAGCTTAGATATATGTTCTAATAGGAGCCAATTTTGTACAAGTATAAAAAAAATTTCTTACTGTAACAGAACAAGATCGCATAATAGTATAAAGGAAGGGCTCTGGTGTCTTAAAACTGCCTGTTTGCTGCAGCCTTTCTTATTTTGTGTTGGACAATTAATGAATCCATGACTTCATTTGCACCAGTCAAGGTATTTCTTTTAATAGAAAAATGACAGTGGATTTTTACAGGCAAGATAATTTCTGATTGGGGAAGCAATAAGAATGTATCCACAGCAGGGTGAAGGTCAGAGGTTTATTTTTAAGCCTTATGAAAAGTTCTCTACTTGTCTGGAACAAATAGGAAAGAGAAAGTCATTTGTGGCATGAAATTTCTGGACTTCTCATGGGAAAGTAGCTGATGGCAGTGTTTGATAAGCTTCCTGCAGTTACAAACATATGAAATGTTGACTCCTGAGAAAAATATAATCTTTCTCTTCACAGAACCCTGGCGGATCTGCAGCTGGAATTTGGTATGACTACTTCATATGAAGAAAGACCTAGCGTAGATGTTAAGACGTCTAAAGATTGTGGATATGCAGTGGTAATTATTTCTGCTGTCATCATCATCAACTTTAACATCATCACCACCACCACCACCATCATTATCAATAAGCATTGATGGTGGTGGAATTATTTGCAAGGCGCTATGTTAAATGCTTGGGGCTCCCCTGAGTGATATGAAAGGTATCACTGATATATACTATTTTGAAGGTTTCACATGAAAAACATTGTGGTTACTATATTCACCCATATTGTCAAGTCCCCTCCATACCCCATTGAAATCACTGTCCATTAGTGTAGTAAAATGCCACAGAGTCACTATTTGTCTTCTCTGTGCTACACTGTCTTCCCCGTGACACCCCACACCATGTGCACCAATCATGATACCTGACAATCCACTTCTCCCTCCCTCCCCACCTGCCCTCCCCCAACCCTCCTCTTTGGTAATCACTAGTCCCTTCTGGGGTTCTGTGAGTCTGCTGCTGTTTTGTTCATTCAGTTTTGCTTCGTTGTTATACTCCACAAATGAAGGAAATCATTTGGCACTTGTTTTTCTCCACCTGGCTTATTTCACTGAGCATAATAGCTCCATCCATGTTGTTGCAAATGGTAGAATTTGTTTTCTTCTTATGGCTGAATAATATTCCATTGTGTATATGTATCACCTCTTCTTTATCCATTCATCTACCGATGGACACTTAGGTTGCTTCCATATCTTGGCTATTGTAAATAGTGCTGCGATAAACATAGGGGTGCATATGCCTTTGGGAATCTGAGAAATTATATTCTTTGGGTAAATTCCTAGGAGTGGAATTCCTGGGTCAAATGGTATTTCTATTTTTAGTTTTTGGAGGAACCTCCATATTGCTTTCCACAATGGTTGAACTACTTTACATTCCCACCAGCAGTGTAGGAGGCTTCCCCTTTCTCCACATCCTCACCAGCATTTGTTGTTCCTTGTCTTTTCAGTGTTGACCATCCTAACTGATGTGAGGTGATATCTCATTGTGGTTTTAATTTGCATTTCCCTGATAATTAGCGATGTGGAGCATCTTTTCATGGGTACACTTAATTTTTATGTATATTAAGTGTTCTAACACATGCAGTCTTCCTGGCTCTTTTCTGCCTATGTGTCCATGTTTGTCTTCTTTACTTTTTTTGTTGAGTATCTATTATTTATCAAGTATCATTTTACTTTACTTTTAAGATAATAGCATTATTAAGATATAGTTCACATACCATACAATTTCTCCATTTAAAGTGTATGATTCAATATTTTTTGTTATATTCAGAATTGTGCACAATACCACAATCAATTTTAGAACATCTTCATCATGCAAAAAGAAACCCTATACCCTTTAACCATCATCCACCTCCCAGTTTCCCCAATCTTTCCCAGCACTAGGCAACTACTAATCTATGTTCTATCTCTATTGAGTTCCCTGTTCTAGAAAATTCATATGAATGCAATCACATCATATGTGGTCTTTTGTAACTGAATTCTTTTACTTGGCACAATGTTTTCAAATTTCAAACTGATTTATCCATGTGGTAGCATGTACCAGTACTTCATTTACTTTATGGGCAAATAATAATCCATTGTATGGATATATCACATTTTGTTCATTCAGCTGCTGATGGATATTTGCCTTGCTTCCATCTTTTGGCTATTATGAATAAAGTTGCTATAAATGTTTGTGTACAAGTTTTTGTATAACATGCTTTCATTTCTCTAGGGTATATAACCTAGGAATGGAATTGCAGAGTCATACGGTACTTCTATATTTGTTTGAGGACTGTGAGACATTTTCAAAATGGCCACATCATTTATTTTCCCAACAGCAGTGTATTGAGGGCTCTGATTTTCCTACATTCTTCCCATGCAAGATGAATAAATTGTAAAGATCTGCTATACAGCACATGCTTATAATTAACAATACAGTATTGTGCACTCAAAAAGTTGTAGAAGGGTAGATCTCATGCAAAGTGTTGTTAACACACACACACACACACACAAAGAGAAACCGTATGGCTTCTTAAATTAAAGGAACTTATACAGAGAGAGAAAAAACTATAAAGATTAGAACACTCCTGATTAAAAAGTCAAAGCTGACAAAATATAACTGACATCTACAAAAGGTCAAAAACCATATCATTTATCTGTTATCTGTAGAATTTAGCACAGCCTCAGGCATGTAAAATAAGTTTAATAATTGTCAGCTTAACTAACTTAAACCCCTTTAATTTCAGTAGACTCCTGATTTATTGACAGTCTCATCAATGAAGTTGGTACTCAGGAATTTTGGATACTCACAAAGATGCAGTGTGCTAATTCAGTATTTTCTAGTTGAGAATACAGGTGATGAAAGCCATTGGGTTATTTATTCAATTCAGTCAATTCGGGGAAAACTGAAGCATACTTTATTGATTTGGTGAATCGATTTTCATGTTCCTTTTATACAATATGTTCTTGTTTGTTTAAAGTATCCATAAAACTCTTTTTAGTGTTAGTTTTGACTACAGACTGAAATTTAAGTACCTAACAACAGGACTGTATATTATTTCCTTTTATTGCTTAAGATGAGCAAAAACACAAAGCCAAATAACAACCAAAGTGTAATGGTCCTGTTCCCCTTCTCCACCTTTCAACCAGCCAGGGCTGCCCACCTCCCTTCGCCTCAGAGCTGAGGGCTGAGACCTAATGCAAAGCCTTGAGCTAAGTCAGGATGAAGCACAAAATGCCAGCCTGGGGAATCTGGGCAGCAGTAGGGCTCAGAGCCCAGGTCAGAACCTAGAAACACCTTGTCCAACCCATGTAACAAAAGGCCAAAATATAGGTGTGTGTAGCTCTGAAAAAATTCACTGGTGATGTCGTTCCTCAGCATTTTACAGAAGGTCAGCCTCTGCATTATCTATTTGCACATCCAACTGAAAAAGTAGACAGTGGAGGCTGAAATCCCAGGGACAAAATGCAGAGGCCTTTGCCCTAGAAAACTGGTATAACATGACACCCACTCTGTTCATCGTCACCCAGTTATTGGTCTGTTATTGTCTTGGAAACTGTGGACATCAGCAAACATAGCAAAATAACAATGCACGGGGGACCATTTGTGCACAGGGCCCTGGGAAGGGCCAGTGGAATTCCTCTGATCAGTCTCCTTTTGACTTTTTCCCATAGACCTTGTTCCTGCACTGAAATGTCTGGAATGCTTAGTAGGGACAAAGTGGGTTGGTCACAGGGCAATTATGCTTCTATCATCAATGAGAGCAGACATTTGTGGACTGATTTCCAAGTGACTAGTGGCATCATAAATAGGTTCCAAATACAAACTCATAGCAATTTCATAGTACAGAGAGCTTTCGCATCCCTTTTCTCAAATGATTTTCATGGCAAGCCCAGAGGTCAGTAAGACAAGTATCAATTACAACATGTTACAAATGGGACTTGGAGAGGCCTACAGAGGTTAAGTGGTTTCACTAGACCCTTTCAGCTAGTGGGGGGTAGACCTAGGTCTCTTCTCTGTACAGAACATCATTCTGCCTCTATTTGGTTACTTAACAACCAAGTTCATTTAGCTGGTTATTTGTCATTTTAAGATAAATCGATTGCTACATTTGTCTTTTAGAAATCAGATCAGTCCACTGCTTGATTCCTAACAACAATCATGGACTACAAGTTCTCAAACTAACGATCTCAAGAACTGATTCTTTGTGGACCTTGTAATTTGGCCCGTCTTTGCAGTAATCACACCGTGGGGACAGTGTAACAAGTGACAGATCCTTCGAGCAACTGTCCTAACCTCAACACACTTGGACATCAAAATAGATCTGTCAAGACATAGTGGCCCAAGACAGCAGCTTTCCACAATGAGTCTCATTCACAGCAGCTTCCAAGTGATTTACTTTTTAAAACATTAGGAAGTATTCGAGGTTATCCTTATAAATGTGACTCTCAGCTGCATTCTAGGAATTTTTCCAGGGTGGAAGAAAGAGGCCTACCTATGTGTGTTTCTATGAGTGTGTCTTTCCTGTGAATATCATTTTTCATGGAGAAAAATTTTTTAGATTTGCTCTTCCACTATTCTTATTTCATGAGACAATAAGTCAAGCCCAGTTTGGGATTCTGTTTCTGGGTATTAAATGCAAGTTGTTAAGGATACAGCAGAGATGGAGAAAGACAAGACCTCTGCCCTTCACAGAGCTAACCCCTAGTGGGAAAATAAATATACAGCTGTTTACAGCTTATTCGTTTCTTCTTCTCCTTTTTTATTTTTGGCTTGAGTTTTTAAAAACATTTTATTGTGCTACAAACACTTAACATGAGATCTATCCTCTTCATGTCTTATTCACTTCTGCATCCCCAGTGCTTAGCAAATGTCTGAGCACATATTAATTTCTCAATAAATATGTGTTGAGTGAATAAGTAAATTAAGTCCTCAGATGCTCAAATTTTCCATTTCTAAATCTTGTTTCATTAGCCGTGTCCTTCTCAGGAATAGTCTGAATGAAAGCTGATAGAACATGGACAAACAGAACCGCACTGAAGCCATGTGCTACCATTCTTCCCAGCAAATACATTAGATGGTTCATAGCAATGTGGACAATATCCCATCTTTTCTTTAAAGCTACAAACTTAAACTCAAGCTGCTCATCTTTTTGAAAAAAAAAAGTGTGTTTTTAACCAAGTGGAGGATAGAGTGAAGATACAGATAGGTCAGTGAAATCCATTTCCACACTAATACAATATTTCAAATTGTATATCCCGTCATAAATTTATCTCCAAAGGAGAGCATTTTTTAGATACAGTGATGCCTCCATTCATATACCAACAAAAATACAGAAGCCTCCTCAGGTTTGACACTTACAGTTGAGTTGACTGAATGAAATGATAAAGATACACTAATTCAATAAAATCTTTTGGACAATTGTCACCAAATAACTATTGGGCAGCGCTCTGTCTTTTGAAATGGCAATTCTGGTTTTATGCAGGCAGTCACAGGCCGAATCTAGCTGATATACTCTGTAAAACATATCTTGCAGTTGTATGAGGCAAAGTTCTCAAATACACCTTCCAGAGACAAGACAACAATTCTTTTATGTTTGGAACATAAAAACGTGATGGTGACAAATTACTGGGAAAGCATGAAAACAGCAAATGACTGTGAATAACTTAAAACAACTAAGCTTACTTACAAACGCCACCCCAGAAGCTTGACTAGAACCACAGAGGCATTCTGTGAAATCTACTAGAAGAGTGAGGGAGATTTTTTTTTTTAAAAAAAAGGAAAACATTAAATGTTACAAGAATTTAAATGGTACCGAGGCTGCCCAGGGACTTTCTTGGGTTGTTCAGGGAATGTTTTTCCCTTCCCTCTCTTTGTGCCCTTTCATTCCCTGATACGGTTCAAAAGGAAAAACTCAGAGATGAACATGTAACTGTCTTTATTATGTTTTTAGGCTGTCTGAACCCAAAGGAGGGAAACGCCGGAGCGCTGGTGCTTGATCCCAGGCTCCCTGAGGGAGCGACCACACTGTCACACCGTCTCAGAGCCCCAAAGCGATTCATGCAGTATTCAAAGGGTATTCATTGACAGTGAAATACTGATGGTTTTTAAGCCTACTTTTGTTTCTTTTTTTTTCTATTGTAAAAGATCCTGAATCATAAAATCTATAAAGTCTGTCTCTGAATGCTACACAGATATATACCTCATTATGGAGAATATACAAATATGTATTCCACTACAGAAAACTTTAAAAACACAGAGATATATGTAGAAAACATTTTTAAAGTCTCTTTTAATATCTCCCACCCTGAGATTTACTTTCAAGTTTCAAAATATTTCCTTCTAGTTTTTTTCTTAGCAACACATATGATCCCAATTTAAAAGCAAATTTCATATCATGTATTTCATTATTTCACTTATACGTGTTTTCCTACACCATTCTTTTTTTTTTTTTTTTTTTGATCATTACTGTAATTGAGTGGAATATGGTCTCAGAGGACAAAGATCAGGGTCCATAACTCTGGGTGTCAGTCTGTTTGAGTGGAGGAACCATTCTGACCCAAAGACCAAGACATGTAGGTATTTAGATAGCCAAGAGAACTCTGTCTTCTAGAAATTTCTCTTTTCTTCTTATTTGTTATTAAGTGGTTTTTGATCTACTACCACTAATTATATTTTATATAATATGATTACATATTTATTATGTACTTTATATTATTTACCACTCTATATAATATATATTACTTTATGTATAAGATGTAGTATCATCTCTTACTCATATATTACTTATTATATATAAAATCATAAGGCTGGGCATAAAAGGAGACAGCAGCTTCAAACCATTCATCCATCTGGCAGCTGACAGCTCATCCTTTGTCACCTCCCTAGGGTAATGGAACACTTTCTACACCATTCTTTTAATATGATTAATGATGCCATGGTTTATATATTTATTCCTCTATCACTAGACATTTAGAGTGTTTAAAATTTGGGTATTATAAATAATATTGTGATGGGCATTTTTGTACATAAATCCTTATCCCTAAATCTGGATTGCTTTGTTTTGAATTGCTACATAATGTAGAGGGCTTAGGGATTCTTGGGGGAATCAAACTGGTCCCATTTTCTTTCTGTGAATTCTTCTTACTTCCAAATAATGAACTGGAGAAGTTGCAACAGTAATTACAATGCCTCCCAAATATTTATAGTTGAGTTACAGCAAATAACAGCAAGACAGTCTGGTAAAGACCTCTAATGCCATCCATTCAGTATCAAGATTATAGAATAATCCCCAAAAATCTGTGTTTAGGAGACTGATTTTTAAGACTGACCAATTTGAGCCTTGATAAATGAGATAATTCAAAGGTATAGCACATTAAACTATTAAAATCAAACACATTATGTGTGGACACAGCCCGCGGAAGGGAGGAGGGACCAGGCCATAGTGGTGGTGACCAATCGCTTCACAGGAGCCCCTCTGAGGGTTTGAGGTCTGTCAAGGAAGTGTCAGCAATGTGTTTGCTGGTAAGGGTGCAAGATGGGGATTACACTTCATAGTTTTGTTTTCTCTCTACAACTCACAAAACATTCAAGCACTGCTACTTTTCTTTTCAGCAAAAACAATATAATTGGACATAGTCCACATTCCCTGAGCTTTTCCCATCTTAATAAATGGCACCAGTGTTTAGCTGGTTGCTCAAACCGTGGACCTGGGAGTCATTCCAGATACTCTTCCTAACCATTCATCCCCCCACCACTCTCCATGCACTAAATGACTAAATTCCAGTGGTTGTCCCTTCAGAATATTAACTTGAAATGATCCATTTATCTTCATCATCGTTGCTACCACCCTAATTCAAGCCACCACATCTCATCTGGACCATTCCAGGAAACTCCTTACTGTCCTCTTTGTTCAAATCTTCCGGCCTTCTGCAAATAACGACCTTTCAGAAGACATTGATCTTGATTGTATCACTGCCCTGCTTAAAATACTTTGATAGCCTGGTAGTACATTTAGAATATAGATTCAGTTTTTTTGCCATGATGCACAGTGCTATATGTGATCTGGCCCTGCCTACCTCTCCAGCTTTCTCTTGTGCCACTGTCTTTTGTGATCTGGTTACACTAGCTTTCTTTCAGTTTCTTGCATGCATCCAATTCTTGCAGGCCACAGAGCCTTGGGACATGCTGCTCTATAAGACTAAAATGATTCCCCCAAACCTAGCTAGTAAACACCAGAACATTTCTCACTTGGATAATTCTTAGCTTTCCCTAAACTAACAAACTCAAAGTTGGGATAGTATTTGCAGTACCCCCAAAACACTGATTTTCATGTTACAGCACAGCAGAAGATACATGTTGAAGGCTTCTGGTATCCTCTCCATTTAGTACCAATGTACTGTAAATTAAAAATTGTTGTATTAGATATGTAGATTTTTACCTTCATGTTAGACTCTTTTATAGCTGTTATTTATCTTCATGTATAATCATACTTTGTAATGATATTTATGTTGGAGTACTTATTTAGTTAATGTCCGTCTTTCCTACCAAATCGAAAACTCCGTGAGGACATGTCTGTGTTTTTTGTTTCTTTGTTTGTTTTATTTTACCATTGATTCCTTATCTCTTGGAAGTTACCTGCCATTATCAAGTCAATCTAATGATAAGACAGTCAGGGTTGCATTACAAGTTTATCGTCTATTTGCAGGAGCATATCCATTAACAGCTTGGCACTTGCTAAGTGCTCAATACACTGAATAAATAAATTAATATAGGGATGAAGAGTTTATGAGCTGTTTAGGCAGAATATGGTAAGTTTCAAATGAAGGGTAGACAACTCTGCCAAGGAAACCAGTGAAATAACCAAAAAGTTATTTTCTCTGCTGCTACAACTTTTCACCAAAAGTTGAGTTTGAAAGAGAGAGCATGGAAAGCACACCAGCATGCTTTCCGCTGTCACAGTGGGTCATGCATTGTCTCCTTGATTCCCACAAGAACCTGTGCGATAGTTTATCTCCATTTAACAAACAATGAAATTAAGTCCAGCATCTATGATGACTTCAGAATGTAGTGGACACAGAACTCAAAAGCTCACTTTCCAACCCTAGAGACTAAGTAATAACAGCAAGAGTGAACAATCATGGGATAGCTGATATAATTTTGCTCTGATTTCCTCCCCTGTATCTGTCATAAGGTTGGTTGGGCTTTTAATAAACTGATACAGCCTTTTAGTAAGAGACAAATAACCAAATCTTTCCAAATCTTTCGGTTTAAAAATCTGATTTTAGTCTTGACTGCCATTCCTTATACTTTTGGGATTGGTGAGATTTTCTTTTTTTTCCAGCCATATTTCAAAATATACCTGGAGCCACATTTTTCTCTATTCCTTTTAAACCAGCAAGAAAAGGCTTTTAAGAAAACTACTTCGGTGCAGAGGACCTACGCATACAATAGCCATGGTATTGGCATATTTCCACATTACCTAATATGGCTAAGAAAATGTTTGACTGAAATAGTGAGGCTTGCCAAACTTAACAACTTTCTAGCAAGAAAAGTGCTACAGAGTCTTCTGTTTAGATATAGTGTAATTTCAGTTCAGATGCAGCCCCTCTCCATTCACATCAATGAAACAGTAACTGCACTTCTATGCAGTAACAAAAACCAGATCCCTGCTCGCGCTGCCCATTCCCAGGCGAGATGAATAAATAAAAGCTGCCCGGAAAGGTTCTGGGTGATAGTCTACTGACATGTTGCCCTTCTCGGGCTATAAAAGCCTGGTGACTGGGGATACCCAATTCAGATTCTGCAGGCGTTCCTCTGAGTTTGTATAAAATCATATCGCTTTTAAGAGAAGAAAGGATAAGTGCAAATTTTGAATTATGGAGCTGCCACTTATTCCCTGGGTGATTTTTGCAAATCATTTGACTTCTCTGTTAGAGTGGAAGGTAGCTGGCACCATTTTAGTGGGAATTAAATGCTGTACCATGCAATAGTATAGTACCTGACATGAGGAAAATGCTCAGTAAATGTCATCAAACTACCGGTTCTGCTCTTATCCTTTACTTCAATAATCTCAATCCATTTTGCACAATATTGCTGAATTCTTTTTCCCAACTATATGGGTAGAAATTCAATGGGAAAACTATACCCCACTGATCTCTGAAAATCGCCCTGTCTGAGAAGGAAGGGGGCACTGCCTAAAAATTCAATCTGGCCCAAGTTGAAGAAAAAACAACAACAAATGAATGTCAAAACTTTCGGTGCATCTCAGAGTTACTAAGGGTCCAGAATAGATGACTGTTTTGTTTACAAAAACATCTTGGCCATCTTTGTGATTGTAAAAGGTGACGATCCCCCCTGCCACCCCCATACCCCCTGGGAGTGAGTAAGGCAAGGAGCTCAGGAGCTGATTTTCAGCCCAGCCATACCAGTCTCAGGCAACTTCTCACTCGTTCTCTTCCTCCTCAGGCCCCACTGACCAGCATGTCTGATATTTCATTTTAAACTGTGACTCACTCGCGGCTGCACAGTCGTGTCTCTTTATCACCTCAAACCATTCACCGAAGTCTGTTAAGCACAGTGGTTTTGTGGGAATGAGGGAAAAATGAACTCTGCCATGCCTGGGGTGAAGCTGCTGTAAGAGGGTGACAGGAATTTGAAGCTGAAGGTGACAGAAAAACACAGGCATTCCCACCATTTGGTCTCTTTCTCGATTCTCAGAAATACTGAGATATTATGAGGCCGCAGTCATTTCATTTGGCTATGAAACAAAAAAGGAATCCAAGAAGAACTTGATCATTTCCAGGTTATATACTTATGAGCAATTAACCCAATGGTATTTTAAGTACAATGTCTGTTATCAGGATTAGTTTAAGTAATTCAGACAACAGTTGCTATGTGTGAGAAGGACTAACTAGGTGTTAAAAGACCTTGATTTTAAGTTCTGGTGACACTCCTGAGTAGCCGTGTGATCTTGGCAAGTCACAAATTCCACAGACCTCAGTCTCCTCACCTGTAAAAGGAGGAAGAATAGACGAGAAAGGCTGTGCTATTTGTTGATGAGATGTGCCGCTGTGCTCAGAGAAGGCTTCAAAAGGAAGATGGGCTTTTAGAGAACAGTTAAGATTTGGACAGCCAGAATGGAAGAGTGAGGATTTCAGTCTTGTTTATCGAGAAGAGCAAAGTCATTTGAGCAGAAACACATGTTGTTTTCATGGGTGAGCATGTTCAAAATACAGCTAGGAGGGTTTTGGAAAGCGGGGTGTATTTGTTATATTTTTGGATGTCAATTTTGTACTTTATTCTTTGGAGTAGAGAGTAGGGACTAGGATTTTTTTTATATAAGTCATCATTTGGGAAGATTCAAAACCAGTGTATAGAGTAAGAGCAAGGAGCAAATTAAACTAGACGTATGAAAATAAGTGTGGAGATTCTCAAAACCTGAACTAAAACGGTGACAATGAAATTTTGGAGGAAAAGATAGTCAGAGGCGAATCTAGAAATGTACATTTATTTCTTCCCAGCATGTCCCAGTCTCTTCTGGTTGGTTTGGAAAGGGTTCTCCTCCCAGATGAAAACTGAACTCTGGCTTCTGAGTCTAAGAATTGTACTTTTTCATGACTAATAAATGTTTGGGAGATTAATCTACAGGAAGAGCCAAGATAATTTTTTATTCTAAGTACAAAATCACCTTGGGTTATTTTGTGATTAGAGGTCTTTATATGAATTATATAGTTTAATATAATTTTGTAAATTGTACAAACCAATAATCAACTCCAAATGACTTCAGGAAAGGAGAAATCCTCCAGATTATTTTAAAAGAATATACATAAGATCTCTACAAATTTGAAAGTCAGGCTATGAAATTATCCTTACACATAAAAAAGAATATACTAATTCCTCTCTCTCTTTAATACTTAGATATTTTATAGCAAATAAATGACTTTGAACAACCCTAATTACTCATTAAAGTAAATGCTTTGAAAGAGGAAATCCAAAATTAACTTTCTAGTAGTGTTAACAAAGTTAGCAAAGCAAATGTGCTTTAACTTCCATAACATCCTCTTAAAAACTCTATGCAATAGAATGAGACAGCTGGAATCAAAGCCCAAGTACCTGAATACATGAGCCCATTCATTTTCGATTAAACTTTGCTGTCATCTTACCAATGCTAATTTCCTTGCCCCTTGCTCATCCCCTATTTCCGTCTCTGTCACAATCTTAATGTTTTGAAGTGATAGTTTCGGACCAAACAACTGAAGAACACTTCACATTATGGGTAGTAAACACTGAGAACACATTACTTTAAGTGCTGGCACCAGGCTAAAAATGCGTTTAGGTTCAAAAGGAGTTTAGAGACATTGGTAGATGATAGATTTCAAAGGGCTTCAGATAACATTAAAATTTTGGAGATTTAAAAAGTTTCATGGAATAACACAAATTCCAACAATGGTCACTTCCTACCATCATCAGACACAGGGCTCCAGCACTTGGATAGGACTAACTGAGAAATACATTAGATTCTAATATTTATAATACTCTAATGGATTGGGTGCCAAGTAATCCCTTCACTTTTTTATTGAGAAGGTACCATCACAATGGAAAATGGAAAAAGCAGAAGACTCCCTGTGTGGCATTGAAGGGGATCTGGGAAGAAATTTACATTTATTGTATACCGAGTGTGTCAAATGGCACATATATCTTATTTAATAGTCCAAACAAACCCATGAGGTGTTTTTTCTTTCCACTTATAGATGAGAAAATGGAAGGTTGAGAGAGTAAAAAGCTGGCAAGCATCAGAAGTGGAAGAGTTGGAATTAGGATGAGGATCTTAATCTATCCTCTTTCCACTGCTCCAAAGGGAAATTCTCATTAAAAAAAGAAAGAAGGACGGAAGGAAAGAAGCAAAGGAGAGAGAGAGAGAAAGAGAAGAAAGAAAGGAACGGAAGGAGAGGAAGAAAGGAAAAAAAAGTTTTCCCAATTCCCCAGTTAATTCATTCACTGTTGTTTTAACAGAAGCAATGGATGTCTTAAATCAATCCGATCAACTGCACTAAAACTGGTTGTTTGGATTTTTTTAAAAGATTGGACTGAAAACCAGTTGTTTCAGTGGCCAAATGTAGACCTGGACTTAATAAATGACCCCCTTTGAGTCCTACGGCTGGAAGAGTACAAAGGGACCCAGAGGCAAGTCAATGGCAAATTGCCACCCCAAACAAATTGCAGTATTTAAGCACTGAAACTTGAATTACCCATCAAGGATTAAGGTTCAAGACTGTGAAAAATTAAAAATGTTGCCTAGCCTAGGAAATAGCATATGAATCAAAAATATCATTACTAAGCTTAACTGCACTCCTAACCTCCCACTTTCATGACATCTAAACTGTTTTGTTACTCTTAATGGATCAAATCCCCTTCTTCCTGGTAATGTTCTGGAAGTTCTATTTTTGTGGTAATTTAAAAAATCATAAGGCATGCTCTTTATATGTGGCTTATGTAGGAGTTAAGACCACTTCAAACATACTTTTCTTTCTTAGTCTGATGGATATTTAATATAGTGTCATTCAGTGGTTGAAATGAAAGTAGGTTAATCTGCAAAAATACATGAACACCCAAAAAGGATTGAATTGTATCTTTGAGAAACGATGTTTTTTTCAAAGTTAGACATCAAAGGCTGCAATTTGCAGAAAGTTTATTTTGAGAAGTTTCAGTCAAAACAGTTTGGAAACTATGAAATGAGTCACTTTTTCTTAAAGAAATGTAACTTTGTCTATTCCCACTGCATTTTTGGTTTGGTAGGAGACATCTTTATTCCACAGGATTTTAAAAGCATGTTTAAGATTCCATAGGTTTAGTATTACATCACTAATGGTTTCTAATGAGATCCAGGCAATAGCGAGAAGGGGAGAAAAGAACAGCCCAAAAGCTGAATTCTACAACACCAAGAACCATGTAAAATGTAGAAAAGTCTTCGTGCTTTATCAACGGCTGAAGCCACCTGGATAAAAAAGAGGAAATGCACATTCTATCAAGCAGACGTGATTGACATGGTCCCCAACGCTTGGCTATCTGGAATCAGTCATCTAAAGGGCTGAATTTTTTACTTTTCACGCAGATGTTTGGTGCCCTCTGGTTATGGTCAAAGTGAGTCGATGAAACATGCAAATATCTAGATATTGTATTCATTCTACTGAATGCTTAAGGCCTCAGCTTCCTGTTTGATTTGTTCTCATAAATACCTTTTAGATAAAAATTACACAAATTTTACTTTTGAGATGACGTCTATGTATACATAGGAGAAGAATAGTAAAAATCAATCTTCCCCAGCCCTTCAGCAACTCTGGCACTTTAAGGAACACAGATGAGGGGACAGCACGGGTGGGAAGGATAACCCATGGAGATGAGTTTATCTTGTGAAGATAATGGGTAAATGGGATGAATGGACACTTTCTAGAACTTTTGCTTAAGTTAAATTTTTGCTCCAAAGTTCAACTTCCTCACCTACAGATAGATGGGGGTGATAATAACCACTAACACTGCTTTAGAACTTTGCAGTGTCAAAATATCTTTCAACATCCTAAGTACATTTAATTTTTACCAAGGGCCTGTTACATCGGTAAAGTTTTCTATAGACTTGCCGATTGAGTTCATCTCAAGGCAACTCAGTAATTATTGACTTGAGTACAGAGCTTCTGTATGTAAAGTACTGTACTAGTCAGAGTGGAGAGGGAGGGAAACAAAGGAAATGAAGGCACCACTTTTGCCTTTAAAGGACATACAATATAGTTGGGAAGATTATATCACAAAATAGAAAGTTGAGCATGAAAAATGCAATAAAAACATATCTAGTTTTCTTCAAATGAAGTAGAATAAGTTGTTTCAGGATTTGGGGAGGAAGACTGAAAAGAAGACTGAAAAGGGAGATGTTTTAGAAATTGGAAATACTTTTATATGAGGAGGTATCGATATCATAAATTATGATTGCGACCATTAGCATTCATTCATACAATTATCAAACAAACATCTATAACATTCTAGGAGTATGTTAGGCAAATTAGTATCTTTCTTTGAAAATTTTATAACATTAAGTTTTGTCACATTTCTTATGAAAATCACTATATTATGACATTGAACTGAAGAATAAAATCTCAGTCTACTGAATGTCTAGTTTATAAATAATGGGCAATAAGTCTGACAAGTGAACTAATTAGATTTATGTCTTGTTCAGACACATGATTCTGGAAATTCTAGAAAGTCTCCCTTTATCCCATTTACTCATTATCATTTACCAAGTAAATTGATTGTTGGTACAAAGCAAGGAGATACAAGATTTCCCATATAGCTGGTAAACCTCATTTTGGGCCTAGACACTGGCATAGTAAAAGATAGCTATTGGCACTGCATCAAACAGAAAGTTCTAAAAATGAACATGTCTGATTTCCCTTCAATACATATCTTCAGTTTAGCAAGCAGTACTGTGCCTAAAACAATAAGAGTTGCCCAAGGATTAGCACCAACTTGAGCAAGAATTTGATGAAAAGCCACAAATGTATTTGTTTTATGATTTTAGTCTCAACAGTTTTATTAATAGCTTAGGCCTTTCCCCTATCATACAAGTGTCTGGCCAACAGGAGAGTTCAGTGTACTGCAGTTTACCCATTTTTATAAGAATTAATTGTTAAATCTTTAAAAGAAACTAGGAAATGATAGACAGGTTGATAGATGATAGATAGATAGATAGAGTGGGGTTATAACTATTGCTGTTTGAACTACTGATGTCATCTTTAGACATTATCTGTCTTTTATAAAGCATAATGAAATTTGTACACTTTATTTTTTTCTTACAGTCCCTTCCTTCCCTCTTTTAAAATATCATTATTATATTTTTACATTGTTAAAGTACATAAGTTCACATTTTGTAATCATAACAGTTGCTTTGCCTAAGTTTCAAATTTAAATCAATTACAAATATAGTCTAAGATGAGTAGAAAATGACTGCATTCTACTGACTAGAGGCAGCAAATAGTTTGCATCGTTTTTCTCCTCCCCACCCTTCCACTGGTCATTGTGGTCTCGTGTTTCTATCTAAAATTTTCTAAGGAATGTATTCCATTGTCCACATGTTACATTATTAGTCTTCTTTTACATCTTTTAAAATAATGGAAATGCTAATCTGTATTTTAAAGTCGAAACTTCTACAGTTCTCCACCACCCCCACCTTCTTCATACCCCACCTCCCAGGAAACAGTTATTTGGCCAATATTGCAGAATAAACACATAGATTTTCTTTTCAGTTGGGAAACTATGGACATCTAGGGTTTATGAAGAATCTCATTTTAAATCCTATTAATTACTTAAGGTCCAAGGTAGACCTTCCAACCATCTAACCATTTCCAGGAGATATGTTCAAAAAGCCTTCCAGTAGCAACAGAACTGATTTTCTCCTTGTATGATAATCTTTCTTCCATTTTTTTATATCCCATAATGGTATCTGGATAAGATCACCCAACATCTAGACTTTCCAATATCTTTCAGCAGTCTTTTTTTAGGCCCAGAAGCATTTTATATAGATTAAATGTGCTGTACCTACTTTTACCTGTGCCAGATTTTGTCTCGATTTTATTGGCCCCTTTTCAACAACTTAGAACTGAATATTTTCCCCCAGAAACCAACAGAGCCAGGAGTAAGATGGCTCCAAGGGCAGTTCTATTCATAGCTTTCAGGCCACTGCTCATCTACACAGTGTCAAGATTATCAGGTCAGTTAGTCTGATCTTATTACAGTGTAGCAGACCAACCACATCAGTATGGACTGAAGTCACACTTAGAATATGTCTTGCAAGTTTACGTTTTATATAGACATGGTACCTCTTGTACAGACAGGACCCCAAAATTCCCTCTTAGATCCAAATTCTCATGAAAACTGAAGTGTGTAGAAGGGTCAAAAAAAAAAAGGTAGATTAACAACATTTTAAGACCATGTCTGACTTTCATTAGATCTATTTCAGTTTCTGTTCGCTTTCAAGGTGTGAGTTTATAGGCTGGTGTGTATTTTCATGACTCTCTTAATTCCTTGTTTAAAAGCAGTGTTTTATGTGTAGTTATCATAAGGTACTTCAATGACCTTTACAATGGCTTCATAGCTGCCGACTGAATTTTCCAAAACTTGGTTGATATGATTTTAACATGATTGTCCTGAATTGAGGTTGTGAAGGTATTTACATACTTTTGTTAAGCAGTCTAGAGCATCCTAAACATTAAGGGTATGTATGGATATCATTTCAGCTCAAAACAGCAAATTTATAGCAAGCATTTACCACATGGTAGGATAAAACTGTAAATTTAGGAGACATTACCCAAGTCCTATTAAGTGTGCAGTCTAGCAGAGATATAAAAATTAAATATCACAATGCAGTGTGATAATCTTGCTCTAGAGAAAGCATGAAGCATTATCAGAGCACAGAGAAAAGTAATTAGCCAAACCTGAGTCTGTTCGGTTTTCCTGGGGAGGTGCTATCTAAGCTGAGACTTGAAGTAGGTGAGTGAGAGGCTGTGGGTTGGAGTAGAGAATCCTTCTTAATTTCCCAGAGTGTCACTCACATCTCAGATGTGCTGTTCTCCACTATAGGCTTTTGGTTCTTTCTCCTCAGCCCCATCTGGGAAGATTCCTTGTCCTCAGACCCTCTTGCTTCATGCAAAATCACAGTTACTCACAGAGGAGAGAGGAGAAGAAATTCGTCTTGGATTTTGAATCTGGATTTACCCTCTTTCCTTTCAAAAAAAGGTGCTCTTTAGAGTGGCCAGTTTGGATTTTTCCTCAATGAGTGAACATGACTGAAATATCTACCACATGTCCCTGGCACCCAGTCTCCTGTTTTTTCCTCCTAAAGCTTTCCATTACAAATAAACAAAACTGTTGTCTGTGGGATACAGGCACCGGTTGACTGCTTGGTTTTGATCTTGGAAGTGTGTCATAGACACCAACTTCATATTGCGTCCAGCTACCTCTTGGAGCGTGGCTGCCACCTGACCTGTGTCTGTGGTGACCCACAGATGCTCTGGCACAGTGTTGGGCCTCTGACTTACATTTTCCAGAGTGGAGGGATAACTGCAAGATTTACTGAGCAGAGAAATAGGACCCATTAAACTCAGCCTAAAAATAATTTTTAGCTCTGAAAAAAGAAAATCTAATTACCTGTTCATCACTATGAAAAACTGGGGTCATCTGAGTGAGGAGACATGCAACCTTCCTTTGAAGCAGACCATACATTCCAAAGTATCTCTGGCAGAGTCTGGGGTCTGCTTCTGATTAGATAATTGACATAAACCTCCCTCAAATAAACACTGAAGATTTGAAGGCAAAAACAGAGAAGCATGGGAACAAAATGCATCTGTGTTTTAAGTGGAAGAACTTCTGCAATAATTAGTTATCAGAAAGCAGTTTATTTCCTTTTGTCAGCCAGCATTGAAACCTAAAAAGCAAAAAAGATACGCAGGATGAAGTTCTAGGTGAAACTTCAAGTCAGTCTTCAATCTATTCTCGATGGTATCAGGTTTACTGTGGCCCTTAAGGGAGTACTTCCACATTTTTGGTGTTCCATCCTCATTCTTCAAAACTAAGTTCATTGCTAGTGAAATATGAATCGTGAAAAAGAAAATACTGTGTCCCCCTCAGAATATTTTGGTCTTTGCACTCAGAAGAGTATAAGCATACTGTGAGAAAAAACAAAACAAAACAACTCAACTGTGTGTGTGTGTGTGTGTCTTGCCTCCTTCTACAAGGAATATGATCCTGTATATACAACTCAAAAACAGTTAACCAAGAAAAAGGGACAAATGGTAAACTCCTGCAGCTTCATTACAGAGATTATAGTTAAATGGGCTGAGGGTTACTGTGAGGAAAATGATTGTTTGAAAATTCCTATCTTGTTGCCACATACCTGTGACTTTTCAGGCAGATCCTACATGGGGAAATTAGAAACAAATCTTCTATCTTGAAAGGCCCCTTAAGTAATGGAATGAATAAGAGAATTCCTGCTTCACTTAGCTTTTTAAATACTTTGTGCCAATTGATTTCTGCTTTTCCATATGGTTTTACCATTTAACTTTTGTATATGCCATTAAATGAAATAATAACTTTGTTCGGTCCTTACCAGGTTAGACTTTATGAAGATAATCTTTCAGGAGAAATGTAATTTTAAAAAGAGCTGGGCTCCGGGTGAGTTTGCCTCTGCAGTGTGGAGAAGCGCCCAATAAACTGTGCTCAGGTCCTTCCCTGTAAAAGGGACAGGTTCTCCAGGAAGGGTGTGGTTGTTCTGAATTAGTTCGTGTTTTTAAAAAGTCCTTCCTACCTGGACAAGGTCTGTGGATTTTACCAATCTCAACTTCCTGGGTTTAGATACTACACTGTAGTTATATGAGATGTTGCTATTGGGGAAAACTGTGAAGGGTTCTTGGGGCCTCTCTGTACTATTTTTGTAACTGCCTGCTAATCTATGATTATTTCAAAATAGAAAGTTAAAAAAAGGAAAAAAAAATAAAAATGTCAGTGGTCAAAAAGAGAAAGTAAAGAAAAAATCCTTTCTAACCTACTCAGGAAAGTACATGCTTACCTGTGGAGACTATAATTGTTTGTTAAATAGAACCCTTCTTTGACATATAGAAGAGCCCCAGCAAGCCTCTCTACCTAGTACTCCTCCAGAGGTGCACTCTTGACAATCTTGACCCTACATGAGAAGACTAGAGATAAAATAAAATAAAATAAAAATGAACCTGAAGCAAACACAATTTCCTAGCAAAGGCAAATGGCACTTCATTGCTCTGGTTATAATACTAACACTTCCTATAAGTAAACCAGTTCAACAAATCCTGTTTTTACTCATCTGACAGCCACTCTTCAAAAACAAAAGGTAAATGACTATAAAGCCATAATGGAACAGATTTCACTAGAGAAGTTCAAGGAAATGTAAGTTCATTGTTCTACCTTCTGACTCAGTAGAGCCTTACCTACTGAAGCCATGGGATCGCCAGTGGCATGTAACTAGCCATTGGACCACTGGAAATGTCTCCTTCAGTACTTGGCTGAAGACGTTGATCATATGGCCGCACAGTTTACTTCAAAGTGTCCTTACTCTCTAAATTTTATCTATTCATTGGGAGACTCCAAAAAGCCTCTGGCCACTTGAGTCAAAGAAGCAATATGAACACACATCTTCCAAACTAATTGGTGTTCTATCTACACACCAGCCAACTGCTCCTTATATTGGCTGAACAGAAGGAGACCATTCAAGAAAGGCTTTGTTTCTGAAAATGTACACATGATCTAAGAATGACATCATAAGCTCTTTTAAATATTTTGATGTAGCTTTTAAACTGCGAACTAAATACAATTAGTCAAGGTCCCACCTTTTCCAGCATGTGAAAATTGATAAGTGGAAAATGCAGAAACTCCAGTAATTTCCTTCAATAAATGGTTGTCAATTGACAAACTTCAGACTGGGGCTGAAGGCTATGACCAGGTCCCTGTGTTTTCCTCAGCTCTACCTAATACAGTGTCAGGAGCACATCTGCTGATTTGAAGTATCACTTATATAACCATACATCAAGATAAACTCCAATTCGATGTGAAATTTGGTTTATTTTAAAAGTTTATTGTTTGGCATACAAGCTCTTGCACGTTTCCAGGAAAATACAGTATTAGGATTGAAGGATGATTGCTCCTGGGAAGAAAAGATTAAACTGAGCTAAATGAACAAACCCTTAGCTAGGCTGAAAGAAAGCAAAACACCACTGAGCAAAACTAGTACTCTAGATGTAGTCAGGAGGAGACGAGGTGAATTCATAACGGAATGAACCTGGTTAACATGAGCACAGTTAAAAGGAATATTCTTAAGGAAATGATATTTCAAAGGGAATACACCAGTGAGAGGACTGATTTTTTTTTCAGATTGATTAGTAAACTTTGGTTTTTGGAGCATAGATTTTTTTTTTTAATGTTTCGATAAGTTCTTTTGAGGATATTATATACTTACAAGTTATGGTAAATATTCGGTCTCTACTTTTATTCTTTCTATGCAATTGGTTTAAATGTCAGATTTCTCAGTTTAGACAGTTCACTTGATTTACTCAGTTCTGGTCAAACCCCTAACCCTGTTAGCTTCTACAAGCTAAAGTACAACTTTGGACTGGAATCTCATAGACCCAAATATTCCCTTAACCTTATAAACCATAATAAATGGTGAAGGTCATCCCCTGAAATCAATTAGAAGACTATCATATTGATGACCCACCAGCGGCTTTCAAAATCCATCAGTTCATTAGAGGAACAGCATTGACGATCATGAACCGAAGGTGATGCCAAATGCCCAACAGTGAGACCTCAGGGAGGTAAATAATATCATTATAATGCATTCGATCTGTACCTCCATAACTTCATTTAATAAATACTCATAAAGCAAGAGTGATGTGTACCCAAATCCCAAGCAGAGCTTTCCTTATCTAGAAACAATGATCAGGAACTTCGTTGGGAGGCAGTGAGCCTGGAAGTGCCAGTAGCACTGGGAGAAAAAAGGGAAAAGTTCTACAACTTGAGCGCCAGCTGTAGAAACAACACACACACACGTATATATACATGCACCTCTTGCTGCTTCTCGTTCTCTCTCATATGCATAGCAGCAAACTGATAGCTGCTTCACACACACATGCACGTCTACATCCAGCTGTGTCCGTGGGTATCTCACTTGATCCACTGAGGCCCCAAGAGCTGAAACCAAGAGGTGGAAGAACTCATGGTATCATGTGTCTGGACATGATGTGGACACAGTCACTACAGCAACCTGAAAAAAAGCACCAGAGCTGGCCCAAGCTCCTGGCATTTGTCTTGACACATTGCTGGCAGAGGGGGAAGTCATAAGCTAGACCAAAGCACACTGAGGATGAAGGGTGGGACCAGGCACTAACGTGGGCCACACCCAGAAAATAAGAGGACACACCCACAGATTTTGTAAGATACAAAGACTTCATTGAGTGTAAGGAAATGGAGCCAGGCCTCGTGTACAGGAACTGGAATGAGAAAACGAGGGGCTGAGGCTAGTCCACCCTCTGGGCTACATGCTGCCTGTCATCTGTGGGCCTGTTTTGTTTTCTCATGACCAAGTTTCGGCTTACACATCTCACACGTGCCCCTGCATGGTTATTCATCTCAACTCCACTTCATAAGCTCTCTGCTCCAGGGTCCATCATCAGCTACCAATTGACCCTTGTCTTAGTTCAGAATCTCAAGAGGCAGAATCTGCTAGGCTCAGCGTACCCATGTTTGGGCAGGGAGCTCTTCCCACAGCCATGCCGTAGGTGAGCTAATGAGGTGGTTGGCTTTGGGTTACACATCCACCCACAGTTCTGCTAGCTTTGGCCAAAGGACTGAGGTTATGATCCATTCTTCATGCAGAGGCTAAGGGGGAATCAGCCAATGATAGATCAAATATTTGGCTCATGACATTTAGCCTCTTGCCTATCTGATTTCTGGCCTGCATTATAGTCCAACTACCTAGTGCCATCGGTGAGGATCTGGGCCATGAACCAAGTCAGGATGTGGCCATCTCAGGATGGCTGATAAATGACGGAGTGTCATTTATCCAGTCTAGGGCCAGAATATTAAACTTAAACTAAGAGCTAATCCTGGAAAAAGAACTCTGTGGAGGATGGGTCCTTGCTTTCTCACAGTTGAGATTATTTGAATGCGAAAGATATTTGCTTATCAGCCAAAGTGAATCTCAAAGAGATGGGAATCTTTTTAGGCCGGAAGGCCAGCGCTGGTTGAAAACAATCTCATCATACTTAATATCCTTAAAGTTTATAACTTGACAGACGACTGGCAACTAATGAAATATATAATATTAACTTTGCAGAGTTGGACTATGTCACATTGTCTCATCCATGCAATTGGTCAGCAAGGAAGGAAAGAAATAAGATAGAAAAGATACAGTGGCTGACATAAAAAAGAAAGAAATCCTGCCATTTATGACAGGATGGATGAACCTAGAGGGTATTGTGCTAAGTGAAATTAAGCCAGGTGGAAAAAGACAAATACCATTTGATTTCACTTATGTGTGGAATTTGCAAACAAAACAAAATGAATAAAATAGCAGAAGACTCATAGACACTGAGAAGTGACTGGTAATAACCAGGTGGGAAGGGTTGGGATGGGTGGGTAGGGAGGGGGAGGGTGAGAGGGATAAAGGGGCACAAAAATTCTCAGTCATAATATAAGTTGGTCATGGGGATGGTAGTACAGCATGGAGAATATAGCCAATGATTCTGTAACATCTTTCCATGTTGACAGACAGCAACTGCACTAGTGGGGGTGAGGACTTACTACAATGGGTAACTGGTGAACCACTGGGTTGTATACTTGAAACTAATATAAGATTGTATATCAACAATACTTCAATAAAAAAAAAGAAAAGACATAGTGACTGAAAGCCGAACTGCTAGGTTCTTTTCAGGTGAATCTATACTGGTTATTTTTTTCAAGGCTACCTTTATATCAAATATATCCTGGTGTTTGTTTTTTTTCCAAAGATCATCAGAGGACTCTACAAGAGCAATTCACTTTGATTTTTCAGAACCTTCTGATATTCCCCCCCAAATTTGAAATTCTTTGAGAATTGCTGGTGAATATCTATTCAAAATTGAAATTATATATTGAACTATATTACAAAATATATGCAAACAAGCATGCCTTTCTCTTTTAAGATTACTTATGACACATGTTGCCTGCCTAACACTTACTCTAAAGAGCAAAAAATTGATACAGATTGTTTGGAATCAAAGGATGGCAGAGTCGCATTATTCTAGACAGTTTGTTCCCAAACAAATGCCTATTAGTTGACTTTCTGAGTTTTTCTTTTCTCCAACGAGTCTGCATTATCAGTGGGCTGATTTTCTTAACTCTCAAAATCACCTAATCCAGCTTTGTGTTGGAAGGCCACTAACCATCCTGCCAGTCGTCTTCGTGACAGCACTAACTCTTTATATTCTGCCTCATCCAGTTCTTCCAGAATCTGACACCACACTTTCATTCACTCAGGTTTTCGAAGAAGCAGGTGCCAAGATGGCATTAGACATTCAGGAGATTCATTAGAGAAAATACCTCTGCAGGAAAATGAGAAAAGAGCCAAGAGAGGCTGAGGGAGTCATCAGAGTACGATGCAGTTCTGACCTTTGTGACGGTGAGGAAAGGGAGGCAGGGTGGAAGTGTTTTAGACTGGAGTGCAATTCTAAGAAAGTCAGGCATGGGCCCTGGGAGACTGCGAAGCAAAGTTGCCTGTCAGAGGAGCCCCACATCTCCCAGGAAGCAGGCCTCCTGCTCCTTTTGAAGGGTGGCTTCAGCAAGGACATGGATTTTAAGTCCCGCTGCCGGGCCGTCAGTCAATTAGACCTGCAGGAGCAGAAGATCTGAGAGGCCTCTGTCGTGGCCATGAAGACAGTCACGCTGACTCAATGTCACCTTCTCCTTATTCCTGGACATTTCCATTATGATCAGGTCAGTGAATTCTCCATATCATCTCACAACAATGTCTGTGTTGTTGCTTTTTTATACAAATACTTTCATTTTGAAATGTTTTATTTCTTCTCTCTCAATCCTTCAAACTCCATCTCCTTCAAGAAATCTTACTGGGTCCTTACAGCTTCCATTTAACTTCCCCTTCTCTGGAAAGGGTCTGGTTCCTACCTTCTATCACTTAGTTACATGCCGTTTTACCTTGCTTTCTCTGGCTTCATGTGTGACCAGGTTCTAACAATCTCAAAGTCCCTGGCTTTGCCTTTTTGTATAATGTTCTCAGGGTTCACCACAGTATCATCAAAGAAAATATAGTTTTAACTGAAAATAATTATCATTCTTAGTAAGGCATACAATTGTACATGGAAATTTACATCTTTTAAGTAAGTCTCAGGTTAGTATCAGACACATCCCATTTTCTAACTCAGCCATCATGTGTTCTCTAAGAGTTCTTAAGTTGAAGCCTCCTAAGGCTGATCAGAATCACGATTCCCTTACAGAACAAGACAGCTCCACTGACTAAGTCTACTGCATGACCAACTGCAATCAGAAACAGTGGTCGCTTCAGGTAGAGGGACAAAGCAGGACACTGCTTTTGAGGGCCACTGAGTCACATTGAAGTTTGGGGCTGGTCCCCAACATACAAGCCCAGGTGCAAAGCTTGTGGTCAGTCAAGATGATCTCTCAGACTTTGGCAAATGGTGAGGTGGGCCGGGCTCAGGGGAGCTTGGGCTTGGCCCTTGGACTGATCTATTGGGGTGGGTTATACCAAGTTACAGATGATGGTGAAGTCCAGTCCGAAATACAGAGGGCAAGGGTTGGGCTGAGGCTGCAAGCAGCAGTGAGTATAAAATTCAGGAGGGAGAAGTCTGTTGAGGAGAGATCTAGTCTGGGAACAGAAACTGCTTTTCACTGTGTTTGCTTGTCTGCTTTTCCCAATGCAAAATCTTGAAAGATTTATCAGTCACTCAAGCCCTCATTCATTCTTTTATTATATTCCTGAGCATATTATAGAACAATGCTAGGACTAGGGACACACACAAGAGCAAGGTGAAGTTTAAGTTGTGTGGAAGACTGTCAAGCAAATAGGTTATTAAACCACAATGAGATAAGAGCTGAAAAGAGGGGATGATCATTATGCAAGAGGGCAGGTGATTCCTAGAGAGTGGTAAGTGCTCCCAGGATACAACCCTGCCCCAAGCATCCACCCAGCCCTCAGCAGGAGGAAAAAGGAGCCCCTTCCTGGAAGAAAACCCCTCCCTCTTCTGCAATAGTTTCAGTCTCACCATTACAGTCTGCAGGAGAGACTATCAGGACTGATTGTATCAGGCCCTGCATTCTGCAGAACTCCCCAGACCTCCAGGCCATCCTGCTGCACTCCTTTTCCCATACCCACCTGGCTTTGTGCATCTCCAACTCTGATGCTATATCACACCCCTTCCTGACTTCTCTAGAACTCGGGATCAGTCATCAGTCAAGACCCTATACTTCAAACTCTTCTTTGAATGTTCCCTCTAACTGCATGTTTTATCTATCTCCTTACAATCTACAGTCCTTCTGACATCCACACCCTTGCATCACAGAGTTTGGAAATGGAGGAGGTATCCTCCTTGCTGCTCTTTGCTATTTTTCATCTCTAGTTTCTCTCTAAAAACCACCTTCTTCTCCTCCCAGTTGCAGTCATTTTACTGCTCCCAGCATTACTCCCCTTCATTTTTGAATATTTTAGCTCCTGGTTGTAACTGTTTTCAATACGCTCTCTGCCATAATTCTCAGTCATTTCAAATATTCATGTACATGATCCTTCTACTACCCTGGCCTCTTAATTCCTTGAGCTCCTTTCCTCCAATGACCTTGTCATCCAACATACCTCAGCCACCCCACCTCCTTTTCCAGATGACAGCCTATGAGTCATCACTCTGAACACTCCTTTCCATGTATCAGGCAGGCAGCTGACACCAGCTGGAGGAAAATACACAGCTAAGCTGACTGGTTTTACTTAAAATTCATTACCACTAATGTCAAGTGGGTTCCTAGCGCTACCTGGCAATTCTACTATATTTCCTAAGTCCAAACATCCTCCCTTCTTTTAAAACCTTCCAAACCTCCTCTTCTCCTCCTATGCTTATTACCTCCTAATTCACTGAAAAAATGGAGGCATCAGATGAAAAGTTCACAGGCTCCACCACCATCTTTTCCAGTCTACCTACAGCCAAATCCAGATATCTTTTCCTCCTGCAACGATGCCTTATTGGTCCGTGCTCCTACCTAAAGTCAATTCTCCCACTTATGCTCTGGGTTCCATCTTCTTTCACCTACTGAAGGGCCTTGTTCTAGCAATTGTTACTTCTCTTCTACATCGTCAATTAATCTCTCTCCACTGGATTATTCCCATCATCATACAAGAGTGCCTAAATATATCTTATCTTAAATTAAGGAAAGAAAAAGGAATCTCATTAAACCCACTTTCCTTTCCCAGCAATTATTCCAATCCTTTGCTTCTCTTTCA
Organism: Smutsia gigantea; assembly: GCA_032199065.1. Lineage (NCBI taxonomy): Eukaryota > Metazoa > Chordata > Mammalia > Pholidota > Manidae > Smutsia > Smutsia gigantea. The sequence continues at coordinate 94,648 of JAVSCE010007223.1, forward strand.
ACAAAAATTCTAGAAAAAGTTGTCTCTACTTATGGCTCCTACTTCTTTTCCACCCATCCTCTCTTTGAATCTGTGCCAATCAGGCTTTTTCTCTACTAACCCCTTGACTCTTTTCAAGATCATCAATATTTCCACACTGCCAAATCCAGTACTCAATTCTCATTCACTGTCTTCTTTAACCTACTAGCATTTGATCATCCACCCAGTTGATCACTTCTTCCTTTTGGAAGTCCTTTCTTCACTCAGCTTCTAACATACCACACCTTCCTAGTTTTCTTCTTACTCCCTTGGCATTCTTCCTGGTCTCCTTTGCTGGTTCCTGGTCTTCACTCTGATCTTTAAATGTTTGAAGGCTCCAGAAATTGTCCTAGGACTGTGTTGCTCTATCTAACTCACTGCCTTGATCTAATCTTGTCTCTTGGCATTAAATATCATGCAAATGCTGATGAAATATATATCTTCACCAAGGATCTTTTTTCTGAACCCCACACCTGTATATCCAATTGACATTTAACAATTCTAATCAGATGTATAATTGTCATATCATATTTAAAGAGCTCAAAACTGAACTACTGATTACCACCCCCACAACTCCTCTTCCTACACTTTTTCCTAAACTTGGTAAATGGAAACTCCATTCTTCTGTTTTTTTGGACCAAAAATCCTGAGCTCATTTTTTACTCCTCTTTCCAGTGGTATGCTGGTAAGCTTGTAACAGCAGGCTCTCAGCTCTGAAGGGTGGGCAGTGGGGGAAGGCCCAACTTTCCTGGGTAAATACTCTCACCATTTATCTATTCCTAGCTACAAATGTCACATCACTGAACACTTATTGGGAAGCTATGCATAGTGGCTCACCATTATGTAGTATTTCCACCATACAATACAAAGGGTACAAATAACTTTAAGAGCATGAATAATTGTAAAACGTAGGAAAATTATTAGGAAGTGATAAATTTGGGGTATTTTTTACCCTTGTTTTAATATAACTACTATACGTTTGTATCACTTAATTTGTAATAGAGCATGTGTTTAACAACTAGCTCATGAAATTCCTAAACACTGAATTCCTGGTTCTTATAAGCCCTAATGAACTGACTCTAGCATACCTCAGCCTCTTTCTCTTTCATTTTCCAATTCATTAGCAAATCCTGATGTTCTACATTCAAAATATATACCTAGAATCTGATCACTTTTCATTTTTTCCATCACCGTCACCCTAAATAGAGCAATCATTATCTTTCAGTTCCCCCGCAACCCTCCATTCTGTCCTCAGCCTAGGAGCCAGATGTAACCTCTAAGACAGTTCATATCACTCTTGACCACAACTTTCCAACCACTTCCTGATTCATACAGAATAAAATCCAAAGTTCAACAAATGGCCTAGAGGGCACTTCCTAAAAGAATGGGGAAAAAGAAAGGCAGTGGGGGGGAGAAGGAGAAGACAAATGAAGAGGGATAGAAGGAAGGAAACAAAGGAAGAAAGAAAAAGAAAAGAAACGATAGTGGTATGGACCAGTGGGGCTGTGAGAGCTGAGCAGTGGGTGCATCATTACACGGGGGTGAGGGAGAACCTCCCGGGGAATGGGGTCAGGAAGTCGTCCCTGGGGTACACAATCAATTGAACCCCGACGTTGCCTTCTGCTGATTCAGTCATTCTGTTTTGTTCCAGTTTGGGGAGAAGTAGTTAGAATTGGGGAAGACATTCTTCTTCTTTCCTTATAGAGAACAAAACAACTTCCCACCATACCAAGCTAGAGTGCCAAAGAGATGATCACAAGAAGCAGGAGAGTAGTGGTGGCCCGCAGTACACGAGGGTCACTGTCCTGGCATTCCCAGTATGGTCTGGGCTCAGAAAAATGGCTAATGGCAAATATTTGATAAGTGCTTAAAAGTTTTCCCCAAAGCTCTAAGCCCTAGGGGAAGATAGAGTGTTCCCAGGCCAGACTAAAACCTTTTAACCTTAAGTCCCTTAAACATAAATATGTTGCCAAGATGCTGAGTGGATATTTAAATCATCCACTTCCTGTTTCAGTGCTATCTCTCTGTTTTGGAGAGGAACCAAAAATGTTTCATTCCTTTGGCACTGCTTTCTTCATTTAAAAAGGATTTATACTTCAGGGGTTTTGACTCCAGAAAAGAAAAAAAAAGAGCACATATTTTGGATGTCAGATTCTGAATATTTTGACCCTTTCAAACAAAAATGCACTACTCCACAGCCAGTGGGGTGAGAGAACCAGAACAGAAGTAGGACAAGTCCAAATGACAAGCAAAGAGGGAAAACTGGCTTACCTACAATAACTTGTTTAGGAAACATTAACAATAGCTCATCTAAGAAGCTGATTTTTGCTAGGCCACTCGTAAATAGTTTTGTTTTAAATGTAACTTATAAGTGTTTCCATCAAGCCTGAGCTATCAGTCAATTAAACTTCAAATGTGAGAGAACACATCCATGGCTAGTTTTATGAGGTTTTCATTAAAATGAATATGAGTAAGTAGAAGGTTCTGAATGATGCCTCTCAGACAGAGAGGCTTCTTTGAAAGTTCTCAACCAGGATGAGGGTTGGTGAGGAGAGAGCAGGGATAACTTCACTGTCCCAAGTAGCAGAAGTATCGAGGCTATCAGCCTGTCTCTCCAGCTATTTTGATTATAATTGGCAATCACTCTCCCCAGGTAAGATTCCCCAGGGAGACAGGATACTACTAGAAGTTTCACTACAGTGTCAGTGAACATTCTTGCCTTCAATGAATTGAATTCAATTCTGCCTTTGTTGATTTTCTTCTTTGTGCTTGAAGTTGTACTAGGCAATTGAATCGAGGGCAGGATATACAAAAATCAATAAAAATTGTTCCTCTGGATGGTGAAGTAGACAGAAAACAGTAGTAACCGGTATTGGTCAGATATAATGCAAGGAGGAGGAAAAGAAGTAGAAACAGCTGTGGGAACCCAGGAAGCAAAACATTAATTCCAACTGGGGCAATAAGGAGGCATATGAGTTGAACCTTGAATTATGGATTGACTTTCCACCAGTAGAAAGTGAATGGAAAAGCACGCAATACCAAGGGAACAGTTTTCTTAGCTGACGGCTCATGCTGAGACACATGTTCTTGGGAAAATCCATATATAACCTGCATGTTTCGTCATTCCTGCAATGCCCAGGAGCTGCCAGGAGACTTGCCCCCACACACCGAGCCGCTGCACTGTCAGCTAAAAGGGGATAGGCAACACTCTCAGACCGAGAATGCAAAGGCTGAGAACAGAACGAAGAACAGAGCAGACAGGTAAACTTTAGGATTCATTAAACTGCTACCATTTCAAAAACTGTCACACACTTAGGCGCAGGAAAAGAGAAGGCCTCCTTCCACCACCAGGGGGAGCACCCATGAAGGAGTCCATGGTTCGATCCTCTCACTGGCCAGTTGGATGGCGGCAGACTGTAGCTCTCAGCGCACAGAGCCATCTCAGAGGGCGCGCTGCTGTGCTAGGATGCCGAGCAGGAGTATGTGGACTATCAGAAAAATGACATACATACATCCTACTGAGAGCGCGTTCACGCTACATATTCTTGTAAATAAATCATGGTATCATTATAACCAACTGGAGAAAGGGAGAACAGATCCCTTACCAGGCATGACCTGGCAGTTCAAAGGTGTGTCAGAAACTGCGAAAATTTAGAAAGCCCTGATTTTGACAGCCAAGAGTAACCCACTGTTACATTTGCCATCTCCAACTATTTGATTTATTTCATATGGGTAAGACTTAAGTCTATTGCTGAAAACACAGGATTAGGCCAGTTGGGTTGATTAGACAGCATCTGGCAACTAGTCATAATAAGTTCACTTTTAGTAAGCATTTATGATCCTTAAGTTTATGCAACTTCTGAGAATAATATTCACCAATTTAAATGCTTTTATAAAAATTCAATATCTACTAAGTGTTTTGGTGACCTTACTATATCCATAAACCATCCAAGATTCCTTTTAAAAGTTTATAGTCTTTGGTTTTCTAAATATTGTCAAAAGATGGGGAAAAAACCCTTAAGCTCTAGGGTGTTCTTGTGGAATTTGGCTCTCATGTCCCATTTCTGTCTGTGTAGCTTAATTTTTTTCTAGCAATGAAAATATGTTCTCATCACCTCTACAATACAAAGCAAAATGTTGCCTCACAGCCTTTTGCGATTGTGAGTAAGCTGTCAAGGCATCGATATTTTAGTGGCTCCAAAGCTGATTTGAGGGAATTTTAATCTTATTTTCTTTGTTTTCCGATGTGACTACCCGAAACCTCTCTTTTCATGTTGGAAAATAAATAACGACAGGACTAAAACTGACAGTCAAAATATAGACAACTGTATCCTGTTGAATGTACATTTTGTTCTAGATGAAGTTACATTCTCCTGGAGAAGACATGAGCTGGAAGTAACATCTATTCAGCATGGTAAAAAATTCATGGCTACAAAGGGAGGGAACTCTCTTTACCGAGTCTCTACAGGCTCTGTGCTAAGTTATTTATACATTTCATTTTGGTTCTTGGAATTCTCACAACCACCATTTTACAGATGAGGAAATGGAAGTTCAAAAAGGTTCAAGACTGTACATAGGTTTAACAGCTCATACAGACTCCTGGCCTTTGGTAGTATACCAGGTTCTCTTTTGTCTGTCAATTCTAATCTATCGGGTTCAGCTGCCTGGAATACTGCATTGAAAAGAATTCTGAAGCCATGAGAAAGAATGCTATTTTAATTAGCAATGTCAGTCAAAGGCCAGGAGCAAGATTAATAGCAGGTAGATTATTTGTGTCCCCAGTATTATACATGGATCTTTATTGGTACATGTAGCTTGAATGTAGGGGGTTGGGAGGAATATAAAATGCTCATGGATTCTAGCTTTGACAATATTATTTCCTTAGTAAATACAGATCTTCTATGAGTTAGTCTTTCCCTGGGTGGTACTATCTTCTTACCATTATTTTATCTTTGTCCAAAAATTGTAATCACTTTTTTTTTGCCCTTGGGAATGAGTCCCTCATTACCTATATTTGAAGAGTTATCTCAGTGTTATGACTAATGCTATATCATTGAAAATTTATTTTTAAATACTCCAGTGTAGACAGTGTAATCTATACATATATGTATAAATTAATTCTAATCCGTACCCTAGGAACTGTTAGTATATGAAGTACTCTAGTCAGTAGTACACACTGCAGAAAAACTTGTGCTTTAAATATCCCTATCTAAATTCATACCGGAAGGCCTGTAAATTAGCATAAAGGGCATAGAAATAATTTTTCATTTGGCAATGAGTACTATTTAATATATGTAATCCTGTTGGCTAGAAAGGTCTGTTCAGACATCTCCATCCTTATGTGTACAGGGATTAAGAATCCAGCAAACTCTGCACGTAGGGGCATGCCATAAGGTTAGGGTGCCCACTTGATGAAAGTTCTGAGCCTGGCTGGAAGGGAAGTCGATCCTGCCATCAGGCTATCGTAACGTTTGCCAGGAACTGAGCCTTCTGCTTAAGATGCTTGTCAGAGCAACTAGAAGGACAGAGAGAGAATGTCTCCAAGCATACAGAACAGGTTTTGCAATCGTTCTTGTGCCTGCTGGCTAATAAACGTTTGCATGTGTGCATAATTTAGTCTCTGAGATTTGCTTCCATTGTAACAGGCCATGTGGTGTTGAGGTTATCTGGGAGGAAGTAGTGCCTGCACGTAATAATTGGAGATTATTGACAGTTACTGTAAAGAGACAGATAAATTAGCTTAGGTCATTTTGCCATAACCAGTCATTGTGGGAAGTCCAATAGAGACCTCTTTAACCTCCTCTCTCCCTCTGCACAGTGTTCCAGAGTTATTCCCTGGAAAGAAGTGGGGGAAGTTGGTCAAGAGCCACAGCCCTATACTGCTCAGCTCCTAAATGGCCTGGGGTAAAGGTGGGGGGAGAACTTTGAATTTTATATGAAATGAGATTTAAAATTTTGAATACACATTTATCTTTCTTGAGTTTAGGAGCTGGGCAGAGATGTAAGTTAAGGGACTCCTAACCCAGTGATAAAAGGAAGTTTGACACAGACATCTGGGATACTGACAGGGAAGAACATAAGATCATTTTGTCTTTATACCCCTAATGAACTGAGGCTCCTCAATAAACCAGCCATGCTATCATAAAAAGAATTTTGTACAGTTTTTGTATGGGTTGACCTTTAATATAATCTGAGGTCTCCAGGTCTCACAATCCTCACGAAGCCAAATGTCCCTTTCTCTCATTAGGAGAAGCATTATTATTTAAGAGGCTGAGCATGGAAAAATAGAAATGAGAACCAGGAGCTGACTCTTCTGATCATAATGACTGCTCTCTGCTTGCACACAAACACACAATATTGCCTTTCTGAGATCTTCTTCCCATTGCAGCTATCATCTCAGAGGGGGGCAACCAATTACCTTTCAAAATATATTCAAGGCTAAATCTCAACTAGGCTAGTTTAATTTTCCTCTAATAATGCAGATGGAATGAAGAAGTAGGTGAAAAACTGCATGTTAAGCAAAAGGGTGGCAAGAGCTATTAACATGTTCCAAAGTATTCAGTTTCATCTACTGGATCCAGTTTGGGAACCAGGTTGTAATAAAAAAATAATAATACCCGAAAAACATTTCCCCTTTAGCCAACACCCCCCTAAGTTATAGTTTGTCTAGTGACTTAAACTAATTGACATACATAGAAAAAAGAAATACTATAAAAAGTCTAATAGGAAAGCTTTTTATAGATAAAATTGATGGCTAAGGATTAACATATACACAAAGAAACTTAGGCATTACAATTTATTCAGTGCTCTAATAGACAGGAATTTTAAATCAAATTACCTTACATTTCTGATCAATATGGCAGACTAAGCAGATCCAAGAATGTGTTCCTACTCTGCTCCAAACATATAAAATATTGCAGGAAAAAATAAGGAAAACATTTAGAAATACTTAGATGAGCTCAAAAACAAGAGAGAAACATCTTCAGGGTACAGAATATGGAGGGTGGAGGGTAGTGAAGTTAAAGGTGTGATGGCATTCATTGGTAACACAGCAGAAAACTCCTACTAGGCTCCTACATAAATCCAAGAGCTAGGAAGTTGGTGCCCATCTGTGAACAGGAGTAGAAATGCCTTATCCTGTAACCTACTAATGGAGAAGCAATCTATCAATAAGAGGTAAACCCTGGGCTGAGGAGGAAAGCCCCTTTCTGTGTGATGTAATGGGATCCAATCAGCTTTTTATTGCCCAGCTCCTACATATTAGCCAGCCAAGGATCACCAGGATTCTGAGGACAGAACTAAAGACAGATACCAACACAAACAACAGAAAATAGGAACATAGGCGAAACACAGATGAGGCAGGGGCAGAAAAAGTACTTAAAAACATAAATGATATTTCCAATACTGTAAAAGAACTATTGAATCTCTGAAAAAAAGATCAGGATATTGTAAAAAGGAAGACTCAATACAACGAGAACAAAAGAACTCTTGGAAATTCAAAATATCATTGTTTAAAACAATGAATATAAAGCCAAGATTAAGAAACTTCCCTGGTATTAGAATAAGATACACAAAAGTAAAAAATATGTGAGAAAAATATATAATCAGAAGCTCAGTTTCAGAGATCCAGTAAAGAAAGAGAACATGGACAATGGTGCAAAGGAAATTATCACCAAAACTATATAAGAAAATGTCCCATAATTAAAAGATGTATTTTTTTCTACATTGAGCACACCTACTAAGTATTCAACAGAATGAATACAAATCCAAATGACACCAGGGTAGATTGTCATGAAATTTCAAAATATTGAAGATAAAAAGCAGATCCTAAATGTTTCCAGAAAAGAAAAATGTGGCAACATAGTAATATTCAGGAATAAAAATGACATCAGACTTGTTAAGGCCAATATTTGAATCTAGAGGAGAATGCAGGCATGTTTTAGGGAAAATGATTTCCAGCCTAGAATCCTGTCAAACCAAATAATCAAGTATAAGATAAATCAAAGATACTAAAATATTTTGTCTCCTCTGCTTCATCCTAGATGATCTTTTCCATAAAACAGGTGTCTGAAAGGACATAAAGAGGTAGAACAGGATCTAGGAAACAAAGGATTAAAATTTCAGCCCACATGCAAAAGAAATTCCTTTCTATCCTAGGAAGGAAATTCCTAAGATGACTGTGAAGTAAAGATTTAGAACAGCTAGCTGTACAACAAATCTAAAAACGTCCAAGATTTTTCTAGGAAGGACATCTTTAAAGAAAAAAAAATTTACAAGCATCTGATTGTGTCTGACTGTATTGAGAAGAGTTCAATGTTCACATTAACGATAGAAAACTAAACAGGTAAAAGAAATAGGGTAATTATTAAATCATGCAGGAAGGGAGAAAAAAGGTAGTAGTATAAGAAATAAAATATAATCATAGTATATTATGTGGTCAGCTAGGAACAAAATTTATACACTTCTAATAATGTTGGAAGGATGGGGAAGATGGCCTATTTTTATAGTTTTTCTTCTGTCTCATAGGTCAATTTGTCTATTCTTAACTAATACCAAATTTTCTTAATTATGGTGGCTTTATCAATGTTAGACATTGCCTTTTAACTTTCTACTATAGGAGGTAAAGATTTAGCACTCTTATGCTGGGTTAGTTCAATATGTTCAAATAACATGCCTTATATAATAAATATACTATATAGGGTGTAAAAATTCTGAAAAGCCAGGGAAAATAGTATATTTTTTGTATTTTTTAAAGATTAATAATTGAACTCATTCCTTTAGATTTGTTGTCTGAAGTTTGAAGAAAAACACTGAACATATGATTTGAAAATGTAACTAACATATTGTTTAAAATTAAGTTTATCCTACATTTTCAGACTTTTCAGCCATCCTTTATCAATCATAATAAATATAATGGATTTATCTCACATCAAATGATAGCAATCTCACTGATTTACTTAGAAATTTATCTGTATGCTATTTTGAGATATTCACTATAAAATATTTACACAGAAATATTGAAAAATGAAAGATTTAAAGTTATGTAATAAGTAAATAACAGAAAGAAAGGTGCTGTTGCAATATTAATACAACACAGAATAGAATTTAAGGTGAATTGATGAAAAGAATATTCCATCAGGAAGATTTAAAAGTCATGAACTTACATGTATCAGACAACATAGCCTTGAATTGCATGACTAATTTTAACAACATAATGACTGATTTTACAAGAAGAAATGGACAGATTGACAATCTTTGTGGGAGATATTGACACAGCTCTCTTGGAAATTAATAGATTTTAAAAATCAGTAAGGATGTAAGAGATTTGAACAAGGCAGTTAAAACTAAAAAGTGCTTTAAGCAAATGAGAAGTGTTAAAGTAGAAGTGTTCATTTTTGTTTCACTGTATAATCTAGCATAAAAACACCCAGTTAAAAGGGAAGAAATCAGTTGTTTTACTTTATTGACACAGATTTAATTAACCACAAACAGTTTTACTCTTACTGTTAGGATTTAACTCTCTTTGTATGTAATTGTCAAAATGCTATGCAATTCACCAAATTAATTTTTTATAGTCCTGACTTTGTATGATCTGAACAGGATATCTGCTTCGTTAGTTTAACTAATTTTACTCTTTTTCATCTTTTCTCTTGTTCTCTTGTTTCTTTTCCCCAGTCTGCTAATCATTTTCATTTTCTTGGCTCTTTCCTATCATATGCTGAGAGATTTTATAAATATTTATGAATTGTTCCTTGTCTTTCTAGATGAAGAAAAACACATAAACACCATTTCCATCTATTCATCAGCTACTTCCTATGTGTGCAAATTGGAATGACTTTGCCTGATCACTGTGATGGTATTTGCTACCAAGTTCTTTTATAAATACTAAATGGTGCATTTTTTCACGTTGTGCCCCAAGTGAAGCAGGTTCTCTTTATATACCAGCAGGCCAATTCAAATGACACATGTTTGCTTTATCAGCCTCTGTAAAAGTCTAGTGGTAATTTATATTGATTACATAATAAGAAACTCCATCCCTGGTACAACATGTTCTTTCAGCTGCAGAACCACACCTGTGGAAATGCTCACATCTGGTTCCATAAATCTGCTCTTTCTGATCCTCTGGAGAGATACTTTTATGTAAACTATATTGCTACATGTGGAACAGGAAAGACCAAAGCAGATGGTTAAATGTAGTAACCATTTCCACCCCAGCCCTTGAGCTCTTATTCTCTCCCTTGACTTTGATGTCTTCCTATTTAAGGGTCAATTCAATCATTCCTTTTATGAAAGATATCTCTTGCCAGCTTTATTTGTACTTAGATAACTAACTGAAAGTGCTGATATCGTTGCTCTTAGGAAGTGTTAAGGACTGCCTCTGAGTCCAGAATATTAGTTTCACTCATTGATAAGTAGATTTCCCCAATTAACTTTTTTTGATATGAAGATTCAAAGGGAAGAAAACTACATTTCCTCATCATTATGTATTTTATCCTTATTGATTCCATTGCATGTACCATACTGTATCTCTGTGCAAAGCAACTTTAAAAACAAACCAACTGTAATAAATCAAACAACTGTTTACCTTGAAGGCAACTCATTTGTAATTACTATTTGACCTAAATTTAGCTCCCCCAATGGTAAAGTGATTTGTCAGTAAGAGCATAACAACATTAAGGAGTACCCTTGAAAGAAAGGACAACACGAACCGTATAAGAAAAAGTTATAAAGTCACAAATCCAAACAACATTAGAGCTAGGAGAGACCACATCTAGACCAATCCCTCATAAGAAAGAAGGTTGAGTCACCTGCTTGACATCATCAAATTGCTCTGAGGTGGAAACTGAATTGAATGGATTCTTTCTGCTATTATCTGCTGCTCATATTTCAAATAAAGCTTGGAAACTCAGTATATGGAAGACTGTTGTTGAGATAATTTCTATAAGGTAAGCCCCTCCATAATTTATGTTTTAGTAATAGGTATTTTTCATGAATTGTGGTGTTTTCAAACTGATCAAAACCTATAGATTTCAAAATTTTGGGAAACATGGATTAGGTCTTCTTTTTATCCTTTGTTAGTGTAAAAGCCCTGAAAAGAAAACTGTGGTATGATGCAACTTCAAGAGCAGAGTTTCAGCAGTACAACAGCCAGTTAAACCTTTGGATGCTAATGCTTCTGCCTAAAACTGTAGAGTGGTAGGTGTTGCTAGATATTACCACCTGTTTGGAATGACCAGCCTCAGTAACAGCATTAAAAGGCTTCCAGCATCTGGCATCAGGGTGGCACAGGCTGAAGAATCTGTTAATGGTCTCAGGAGAAAGAAAAGCAGAGACCAGAGGTGGCCTAGGGTATTTCAGGTGGAAATTCCTCAGGAGATCGCTGGTCCGGTTACCATACGTTCAAGAAAAGAGTTTGCTTATGCAATTTTCACTTAGGTATTAAGAGTTGCACCAATATCTCCATAAAGTACATATTACATTTTTACCACATAAAACATTATTCTGTTTTAAGTGGCTTAGAAAATAAATAAAGGACATAAGGCAAAGCCTAAGGCAATCCAAGTAAAGCATGGAGATTTGTTAATAATAATGTATTGAAATTGTTTCATTAGCTGTGATAAATGTGCATAGTAATGTTGAAAATGAAGGAAATTGTGTGTGGGTATATGAGAACTTTGTAATATTCTTGTAACTCTTCTGTAACTTTAAAAAGTACTCCAAAATATAATTTTATATTAAAAATAATAAAAATATGCAATTTGACCCACCAATATGATTGCTTGTGCAAGCCTGGCCCCAAGCTCACTTGCTAGGATCAAACATACTTTTCTCCTACTCTTCCTTTTAGGTTCCCAGAACATTTTTAAACTTTAATATATCTGGCTCTAGATATTATCATCACAGACATTACAAAGCACAGCATTTTCACATATGTAATCTTATGTGTTGGAAATTTAAATGCCAGTGAAAGACAATTTTAGCGAACCTGAGGGCAGCAAGATTCTAAGATCTGCAGTTGTTCACTATGTACTTTGGTTTCCAAAAAAGTTCGTGAAAAACTTTACTGACTACATTAGAGAAAAGGCTCAAACTGGATGGTAATCTGTCTTAATCATCTTTTTTTTAGCAACTTTAGGTTTCAGACTGTCTCCAAACAAGATGATTGTCAATAATGCTTTTAAAATTGAGGATGGAAAGGCATATGCTTGGCCAGAAGCCTAAAAAAAGGGGGATGAAGGAAAGGCTCAAACTGGGGATGGGCCAGCTTTAGAAGGAGGAATCAGCTGAAGCTGTCATGCATTGGGTGATTTTTGGAAACCTCAAATTCTGAACTTTGAATCTAGGGAATTTCCTGTATGAATACATGACTTACATCTTGTAAGTCTGCAAAATTATTCTGCAAAAGTATTCATATTTCAAAGGAAAAATAGAAGAAAACCACGTCTTAAAAATACATTACCATCTAAAGTGCCTTAATATTAAAGATCTCACTGCCAACCTGGGTGTTATAGAGAAGGGAAAAGGCTATTGTCAGTTTATAATTAGGAGCACAAGGGTCTGTTCAAAGACACACAGGTTATCAGCTGTGGACATGAGGCAGGAACTGGAGCCACTTTTCTATCAAAACCCCCCTGGGATATGAGGTCCCTACAAAATATAAAAGTCAATATATCAAAAACTTAAACCTCATTGCAAAGGCTCTCAGGAAAAAGATTTAGCAAGCTGCAAACTACTCCCAATGAAAAGAGTAATTGTTTTATTTTAATATCTAAGAGCAGAAATATGGAAAAGCATGAAAGTTTAAATAAGAAAAAAAAACAACGCCTACACTTCCCATTTTCTATTTACACAAACACAGGTGGGTCAGGAGTTCCACGCTGGTATAATCTCTCTACCCAGTTTTGGGATAATAAAGAGCTCCTTGGATAGATATTTCCATTTCACCATTGCCAAAACTATATACCTATGCTGATGAAGAATTTATTTCTTCCTGTTGTTCTCACCAATCTTTTAAAAAAGATATATTTAAGCAAGGGAGACATAAGGCCATCATGTCTAAGGTATATGGCTTCCCAACAGCAATAGAACATTTCCAACTGTATAAATCTCAATGGGAGAAGAAATAAAAACCAGAAGAAGGAGAAAAAGGAAGAGGGAAAGGAGGAAAGGAAGAAGAGAAAGAGAAGGAGAAGGGGGGAGGATAAGGGGAGGCAAGGAGCAGAAGGAAGGAGGGAACCTTCACGGAACCCTTATTTCTTTCCATGAAGTATCTTTTTCCACTATTTTTTCCCTCATTCATTAATTTTTAGGAAGGAAAGAAAATTATGGCCAAAATCCTAAAACAAGTAAATAAATGAAAACAAGAACAGCTTTTTCCAGCGGACACAGAATTATACCGTCAAGTACTTCAGACATCTATGGATTGGTTTCCAGTAATTTGCAAAAGGAAAATGTTCTGCCTTCTCATTTTGAGTTGAGAAGAGCTTAGGCCTTCCTTGCCTGACCCTCATTGATAATTGAAGTGATTTTTCAGAATGAATCATAAATTGCTAGTGATTGAATCATAAAAAGAACTACAATTGAAAAGGACCTAAGTCAAAGTTTATTCTATCTTTTTGCCTCAAAGTTTATTTCCGCTTATGGCTCCTACCTATAGCAGCTGTTGTGAGGCCTTTGGTATACATTTCTTGAAGATAAAACAGCCCAGATTACTGAAGGCATCATGAAGCAATGCACGGTTAGCTTTGCCTCTCATTTCCCTTTCATTTTTTTAGGCCATATATTTGCAACTCTTGTTGTGTACACGTATGCATATCAGAAGCATGTCCTATAAGATCCCAGACACATATGCAGAATATGTCTACATGACAGTTCTGGGCACACTGCTTACATGGTATAGCGATTGTTCTAGTCTCTGGGCAGAGGTGCTGAAGTGGTAGACAGACCAATAAAGGCTCACCTGAGACCCAGAATCTGTAACATTTGATGGTGGCTGTGGGTGCATGTGTGCGTGTGGGTGTGTGTGTCCAGATATGCAGGGAATCTGTCCTGGCAGACATCATGGCCTCCCTGTGATGTAGTCGGGATTCTCCAAAACCAAGGAAGGTGGAGGAAGAAGAGGAACTCACGTGGTGAGCAAGACCCAGAGGGAGGAGAAAGAGAGGCAGGAACACAGGAAAAGGAAACTCATGTTGACACAAATGCATGAAGGTTCTTAGGGTGGAAATAAAAAGAAGCAGCAGAACTCAATCGTTTTTTTTTCTTAAAGGCTCAGAAACAGAGGGAGTGGTTGGTGGTTGTCCTGTGGGGTGAAATCTGTGGGAGGCAGAAACGCCCCCATGGATAGGATAAGCACCCATGCAAGCCTGCTGGACTCTCCCCAGTTAGGGCTGCTATTTAGGAAAAGTATCAGTAGCTACTCCTCTCTCTTTCAAAAGTATTCTGGTTTGGATCATCAATGGTGCAGTCACCCTCTTATTCACCACCTCAGGCCTCAGACAGACAGTAGCCATAAGCAGGACTGAAGCTGGGAAATGGGCACCAGGAAGAGCTTTAGGGAACAGGGAAGGGAAGCAATGGCTAAAGAAAAACAGGGAAGAGGAGACAAGGTAGGAGGTGTGCATTTGTTGCCAACTACGCCAACACAGATAAAGTTAGGAAGGCTCTTGAGAGGAAAAGGATCTAAACATTTCAGGGTGGAAGGAGAAAAGATAGAAGAAAATGAATATAAGAGACAAATGATTCAGATCATAAATATGTAGAAGAGTGACTGAAAATGGCCATCCTTGCTTCCCACCCTGCACGGTGTGCATGAAGTGCATGGAGGTTGCCGCCTCCCAGCCGGCTGCTCCAAACGTGCTCACCTCCTCCTTAGGGCCCTGCCTCAGCCAGGCCTTGCCCCAAGCCCCCTCCCCCACTTCTGAGGGCCGCATACCAGACTGCCACTGTGGTTTCACTGGCTTCCACAGATAGGCCACAGTATGTGAAGCTGTGCTGCCGTGCGTCATCTCAGAGACCTCTTTTGACTTTTCACTGGATCAGAATTTTGTATTGCAAAAGGCAGAAAGTAAGTGTCAAGGGCGAGTCCAAAAGGCCAAGGGACTTCAAGCTAAGCGTTCCTTAGAGGGAAGATGGAGGCCCATCGGCCATGAGCACTTAGAGGTCCAGAAACTATGCTGTAAGGATTTCTACCGCCATTTTGGAATGGGGCATATTGTGGGTTGAACTGTGTCTCCTTCAAAATGCTTATGTTGCAGTTTAACCCTCCCAGTACCTCAGAATGTGACCTTATTTGGAGATAGGATCTTTACAGAGGTAATCAACTTGAAATGAGGTCATTAGGATGGGCCCTAGTCCAATATGACCGGCCTCCTTGTAAGAGGAGGAAATGTGGACACAGACTTGCATACAGGCAGAGTGCTATGCGAACATAAAGGTAGCCATCTACAAGTCAAGGAGAGATGCCTGAACAGAATCCTTCCCGCAGAATGCCCAGAAGGAACCCTGCCAACACCTTGATGCTGGGTGTCTAGCCTCCGAAACAGTGAGAATAAACTTGTGTTGTTTAAGCCACCTAGTCTGTGGTGCTTTGTCAGAGCAGCCCTGGGAGACTAGTACCCCGGATGCAGGCTGGTCAAAGGTGGGAGTTAGGAGAAGCTGACCAGACTTCTTCTTCTTTTTTTTTCATTTCTCTGAGTAACATAAGAAATGTTCCCTGAGTTATCTGAATGTGTGAACACCCCCTATGGCCAGGTGGGGCTGGCTGACCCTGAGGTAATCATTTCAACTGCTCACACCTCAGTTTCTCCCTCCATGAAGTTGGCTATGGGGCCTGTGTTCTGAAATCCTGTGACTGATTGCTCAGGCAAGGCGCAATCACATGAATGTTCCGAGTTTGGGGCAGGAGGGTTGAACTTAAATGTGAGGCCTCATTAATAAACACCATATCTGAGAACCGTTGGCAAGGCAAGTGAGCTCTCACTTCCTCAGTCACTGCACAGAGAGCAGAGTCCTTGACTTCCCACCTGATCCTCCCAGAACCAGCTCTGTGTTGGCCTTTTAAGTATCTAAATTTTACATAATCAAACACCAAAACTGCTTAATGTATTTGGACAAAGAGTTTAATCCTTCAGTACCTAACTGCAGAGTATCTCAGAGTTGGAGGAAAGGTTGTAATTTCCTCGTTAAACTATTTCTGCTACCAGGAAAGGAAAACACAAAATATTTCTGTAGATTTTTTTCCTTTTCTTAACTTCTATCAGCCTAGATTCTCATCCTGCCTAATTTGCACTTGAATAATCTCTTGAGTCAGTAGTGAAAGAAATGGTGTTTAGCCCTGCTTCCTTATATGGCAGAGAATGACAATCTGCTTGTCTATTTGAACTGCGGTGTGGCTCTCTGACCAACTGTAATGATTGGTTATGGAAACCTCCTGCTCTGGCTTCCATCACGTCCCTGAGGAGACAGCTGTAGGGAAATGGAATCTGCCCTTTGCCAGTTCTGTGACTTTGGGCCAATTATTTAATTTACTGCCCTGAGGTAGTTGTCTTCACCTAGAACAGCACCTGTCCCACAGCCAGGATGCCAGCCAGGTAGAGGAACAACAACTCTTCCCTACAAGAGCTCGGGAAAACCATTGATCAATTCCTATTCACTCTCCTTCCCATATTCAGGACTTTTTCTCCACCTAAGTCTCAATCTTCCCTGCTCTCTCCTCTCTCATTCTTTCCTTGTACCACCTCCTTCTCTCCCTCACTCATTCCAAGTCTAAAACACTAAAAGCCCACCAAACAGCCAAGCCTTGGGAATAATAAAACCCTTTAGCCACACTAGATAGAGATGATTTTGAATGTTAAAGGGAGCACGGATCCTAAAATAAGGGTAGGGGAGAAGACTTTGTGCTTGAAAGGGTGGTGGAGGTTGTCTGCTTCTGCAGAGCAGGGCTGGCTCAGCTCCAGAGACAGACAGATCCAGCCAGAAAGCCTTGTGCTGACTTGAAATAGCGTTTCCTATAACTGGGGTCCATCAGTCCTCTTGGAGGACCTGACATGAGAGAAGTCGGCTCCTTTAACCCCATCTACATAATGGCCTTAGAGTAGCAGCTTGGGAGAGTGTGGGCTACGGGCAGGCGGATGAAAGCAAGCCTCCACAGGAAGTCACAGCTGATAGCTGATGATTTTTAATTTAGTGCTTATAGTGTGCAAAGCAGTTTAGAGATATTATTTCTAACCCTTTAACCACTGCAAAATGGAACAATTGTCCCCTCTTTATAGATGAAGAAACAAGCTAGAAAATGGTAAATTTGACATTCAAATCCAAGTCTTCCTGATTGTCTAATAGGTCACACCTCCAGAGCCACACACGAAGCAGGGGTCTCCATAAGTTGGAATAACTAGCAATAGGCAGTATAGTGTGGTGCTTCGGCATGTGGACTGCACAGCTGGGTTATCCAGGTTCAAATCCCACCTCTGCCACTTACTAGCTGTGCGACCTTAGATGTGTTACTTAACCAAATTGTAGTTGTTATTTGCTTTTTATCTAATAAATATTGATAATGCTACTTAGCATGTGACAGGCACTGTTCTAAGCACAGAGAGGAGTCAAATGAGTTCAAGCATGAATAACGTCTTCCGCTTTCTCATCAAGAAGAAATAAAGTATGTTTATTCCTACTACGTGTGGGGCAAGGCACTTTTTTAGGCTCAAGTGTACAGCACTGAAAAACCCAAAGTCCCTGGCTTCCATGGTGCTTATGATCTAGGAAAATAAATAATAAATGAGTAAACAAGTAAACATACAATCATAAGCCTACACTATGAATACGCATGCAATAAACAATAGCAGAATTTCCCTTGGCTCTCCTGTGTAGAAACTAATTCTACCAACTTGACACCTGAGGGTCAGTGGTGTGCTAGTGAGTGTTTGACAAGCTCTGGGGAGGTGGGAGGAAAGGGGAGGATGATTTGTAGCCCTTGCTAATTTCTGTGGTGTAAATATTTCCATCATAGTGATCGCAGCTCCCAATGTGACACCATGAATGAAGAATTGGGAACTGCAGTGGTACAGATTCTATAGTGTTCCTTCATGTAGATACAATAGATGTAACCAACCTCAAGAGCATAGATAACAGTAAGACACAGGAAAATCATAAGGAACGGATGAATTTTGAGAACTTTTTACCTTGGTTCTTAATATAATTTATTGAACTGTAAGTTTATATAATTTAATTTTTCATAATGACTGTGTTTAACAACTTGTTCTCATTCTTAAAAATTTAACAATTGGTTTTTGGGAGCTAGTACGAGCTAGCTCCACACAGCCTGTTTAAGGTGTGTGGAGAGGGGGTGTGGTGTCAGAGGGAAAGGAGACCGGTCCCGTGGTGTCACTATGCAGACAGGGATCCTAATCTAATTCCTTTTTCGCTGCTCTCTTCCAGCAAACCCTGGTTTTATGTATACAACGAGAGCACTGCTCTGTAAACCAAACAGCATCGGTACAAATATAGTAACAATTCCAGCACTCTTATTGGACCATGTTGCTCAGGCCGAGATACCTGTAGCTCAACAATCCTTAGTGCATATAAGTTATGTGCTCGGTGCTCTGAATACAGCAGATGCTTTTGAGCAATACAGAGCATGTAACCTCTGACTCTTGAGTAAAGGAAGACCCTGGAGATGGATTTTCTGTGCAAAAGCAAATCACCCTCCTTCCATGCACCCGAGGCCTGTTGTCTCTTAGGGCTCACATGCTCCTGAAAGGGCTGCTCATGGAAGCACCTTAAGCCAGAGGCCATGATGGCCCCAGCCTCAGAGCCCGAGGCGTAGTGAGGGTGGGGGAGCTTCTCCCCTCTTCCTGCTCAGGATCTGTGCATTCCTTACCACAAAGCAGAGCACAGGGAAAAACACATCTTCTCTTGCTCTTGGTTAAGTTAAACATCTTAAGTAATCAGTCTTCAAAACATGCTAAGGACAGAAACACAGAGAAAACTTTTCCTCAATTCACCCCTCCCCGCAAAGCCTAAATTTTACTTAGTAATGATGGCTGGAACAGGATGTGGAAATATCATGAGAAATTTTATTCTTGCCACATAACTCATGCTTTACAAAAGTAAACACTGGAAATCTCATCAGAAAGCTTGACCTTACTGGGTTGATAGCTTTGTGCCCAAACCAAAGGAGTATGGGAACTGAGGGATTTTCAGATAAGTATTCCAGCTCTTCTAGAGAGACTTTGAGAAAACCGGTTATTTGGAATATAGAGCTGTAACTTTTAGAAATAAACTATTCAAAACTAAATACTCGGCTTCTGAAGACTAAGTAACTCCATACACCTACTATAAATTATTTTAAGCATAGATGTACAGAACTGTTTCTGAGCCAGTGTAGTTTAGCAGAACCACCAGAAGTTTTTTACAAACTACAGATGCAGGACCTCACTCTAGACCCACTGAATGAGAATCTCCAGGGGATGGCTGTCAGGGATATATATGTTTCCAAAAAGCCCTACAGTTTATTCTGGTTAAGACACCGGTTAAAAACTACTGGATTACATAAAGCAAAAACTGAAGGAACAAAACAGCAGCAGAGTCACAGAACCCAAGAATGGACTAACAGTTACCAAAGGGAAAGGGACTGGGGAGGATGGGTGGGAAGGGAGGGACAAGGGGGAAAAAGGGGCAGTACGATTAGCACGTATAATGTAGCGGAGGGGACACGGGGAGGGCTGTATAACACCGAGAAGACAAGTAGTGATTCTATAGCATCTTATTACGCTGATCGACAGTGACGGTAATGGGGTATGTGGTGGGGACTTGATAATAGGGGGGGTCTGGTAAGCATAATATTGTTCATGTAATTGTACTTTAATGATAGCAAAATAAAAAAAATTTTTTTAATCAAAAAAAAAACTACTCGATTACAGATCATAGGCAAATCAGGCTCACTGAATAATCTGGATCTGTGAACTGTTATTAAAACAGGACATTCTCTCTTGCTATCAGGAGAAGCAATCTCGTGTATGGAAAGAGTTAACAGTCTGGGACTTAGAAGCTGTGTTCTGGAACCACCTTTGCCACTAATTAACAGGGTGACCTTGGTCAAGTCCCTTGGTCTGTCCTTCATTCACTAGATACTGGGTTTCTGTGATGTGCCAGGCACGAGGGATATATTAATGAAAAAAATAGATGCTTCCTGCCTTTATGAGTATTACTGACATTAATCAAAGAAACCTACAAATACATGTATAATTTTACTTGGTGTGGCTGGGCTTTAGTTTCTCATCTGGAAAGTGAAAAATAGATCACTGGTTCAGTATTTAAAGAATTTCTTGTTAAGATCCCAAATTTCTTGCGCCAACCTTCCACATACAATATCATTATACGTTTCAGGTCCACTGATGGAGAAAACACACCACCAAAAGCTACCGAATCCAATAACTATTTTAAATAAATTAACATTCTATCATCATAATGCATCTATATAATTAGAAAAATAGCATATACAGTGTAGGATGTATTATTTACTCAGTTTGTCAAAAATATTTGCTGTAAATATGGGTTTGTTTACCTCTCGCAATAACTTTGCGGCCTCCTAGGGATCCCAGGTGCAGAGGTTAGGAACCTACTGACTACATCAGTGACATAAAATACATGGTAAATTGAGAAGCAGTGGCCCTTTTGTTCCCCAAAAGACATCTCTGCCCATGACAGCATTTTTCACCCCTAAGTGAGCTTAGGCTCAGCCTAAGAATCCTTCTCAACACTGTGTTCCAAATGGTCACTACCATTGTTTGGAGGTGGCAAACAGATGAAAAATTATTTGCACTCTCTGGGCTAAATGACTCCTAAGCCCTGCCTAGATTAAAAAAAAAATTACAAATCTATTTATTCAATTACACTGTCTTGGGAAACACATGAGACTCTTCTGCACGTAAAAGTACTCCAAATATTTGAAGATATCCATGTGGCTCCTACCTTTCCTTTCGGATTAACAGCTCCAGATCCTTTTCGTGCTCTTCATATTCTGTTCCCCTGAGCCCCTCTGGCTTTTGATGCTCACCCTCAGATGCCCGATTATCCCTGCTTCTGATGAACGAGCCCAGGAGAGTGCATGTCCTTTTTATACTCCTCTTGACAGACGTGGTGACAGGTGTTTGGTGAATGGATGATTGCATCGTGAACATTGCTGAGAACTGAAATTTCCACTAGCTTTTATGAATCGAGCTTATTAAGTACTGTGATTTACACGGAGATTCAGTAGTTTTTATTTATCGACATTTTAAAATCATCATTTATTGAAAGACTGCCTAAGTTTGGGGGAAAGCCCTATCACCCCTATGACTCACATCAAGTTTCTTGCCAACAAAAACACTCAAGGGTTTTTCTTTAGAATATTCCTAAATGGATAATTCTTATCTTTGCAATTACCCATGGAGCAAGTTTCCAGGCTGATCCCCTTCATTGGTCCATCGGGCTATGCCAAAGTGGTCAAGTGCTGTATGTCCCTGATACTGTTTGCCTTTCTATGAACTTCATCACATAAAAGTTCAAATGATATTCATTGACAGCTGTTAGACATTTCAGCTAATTGGCCTTCCATGCCTAACTTTCTCTTCTAACTAAAATTGCCCACAGGGCTTTTTATTTGCACTGGAGTGACTACTGCTACCAGACCCTCTGGTAATTCATCCATAGGCCTGCCACTAACCCCTTTGATGTCCCCTCCTGCTAAGGGATTTGCCAAAGACAGTAGTTATTAGCTGAACCAATCAGATCTCCTCTCTCAGAACTTGACCAGGAAGCACAGAAGGAACTTTCCAGTCTGGAGAACAACAGAAAGAAACCACCACGTATGTGGCAGCTGAGTTACATTCATGGAGGCACACAGACCTCTGCTGGGATCTTTTGAAACCACCTTGATTCCAGCCCCATTCTCTCTGGACCCTGGTCCTGCCTTGGCTTCTGTTAGATTTCCTTATGATTTCGTCCCTTACTAAAGGGAATTACTAAATTCCACCTGTGTTTTATAATCCTGTCCCTTTTCTTGAGCTACGAAAGCTTATTAGCATGGATTCTATTTGTTCCAAGCGCTCTCCTATATTCACCATACCTGTCTGTACACTGCCTTGCTAAGCAAGCTCTTGGTTGCTAAGCCTCTGCAGGACTTCTGATGGTTGTTTCTCTTTTACTTACCTGACTGTCATTCGCACATTAGCCCATTGTGGTACTTTATATCCCTGCTGGCTTAGACCCTCCTGACCCCAGTGAACTAATGTCCTTGATGCTTCCAGCCTTGGGACCCCCAGGGCACTTTGTCCTGGTCTTGCCATCTTTAGCACAGGTGAGATCTGCTTAATTCTCCAGCTTGCGTCTAGTAAGAGGGAATGTTACATGTGGATCAAAGGGACTAATTATATATTCCTACTTAATATGTCCCTCACCGAGTGGGAATGGTTTCCTTATAGTCAAGTGCTTTCATCTGCACACTCACAAAACAATGCCAGAAGCCTCAGGAAATGATTAAAAAGCAATTTATCTTCAAGTTATCCATCACTGAAATACATATATATTTTAAAGAAAATCCATGTACTAAAATGAGTGGTTACTAAAAACACCCAATTCACTCAAAATATCCAAAAAGAAATATTTTATTCCCTCCCTGCTGCTGAGCAGTCCTTTTATTAGGCTCTTGGTGCTCTCTTAGCAAACACTTAAGAGCAGCTGTTCCTGGCTCCTCTGGCCCCTGCGAGCTCCCCACAGAAAACAGCTTCCCTAAAGATGATCTCCATCCTCTGAAATGGAGGCCATATGAGGCAATCTCCTTCTATATATCTGTGTATTTACACCTTCTTTTCCTCCTTCCAAAGAATCAGGGAATCGAGCAAGAACCCCTCCACTCATGCTCTGATCCCATCTGCCCTTGTCTCCAGTGGGAATCAAGACTTCCCCTCGTGTCCCCCCCCACCTCCCTCAGCTTGAGGGTTTCTCACCAATCAGTCACAAAGGATCGCCTGGGTTTTGTTTTCATCAGGTCCTCAGAGGAACCCACAACAACACAGGGAAGAACAGCTGTCAGGACCAGCCCCAGCGCCTCTTTCTCAGCCATCACCATCCTTTCTGCCTGTCTCCCAACACTGACCCACCAAAAGCCAGCCAGCTGGGAGTTTGGGGATGAGGAGCAGGGTGGCTCTTGACCACAGAAATGGCTCGTATCTGCTCTGTCTGCTCTAACTTTTCTTTCTTTGCCTCAAAGAATGAAGAGGCTTTTCCCCATCTCGAACAGATGTGGGCTTTGTTTGCCCTTCTGCTGCCCGG
Source organism: Smutsia gigantea (assembly GCA_032199065.1). Classification (NCBI taxonomy): domain Eukaryota; kingdom Metazoa; phylum Chordata; class Mammalia; order Pholidota; family Manidae; genus Smutsia; species Smutsia gigantea. Next base: position 117,976 of record JAVSCE010007223.1, read on the forward strand.
TCCTAGAGCTGGGCCATGGCAAACTGCCAGTGTTGGACCAGGGAAGGCCCTGCTGGCCTGGGGATGGAGGAGCTAGGGGAGCTGGTAGAGGTAGAGGACTGGGGGTGGGGTAGTTGGGCGTGCCACCCAGGGGCAGGTACAGGAGGGCCAGCTACTGAAGACTGAGGCAAACAGAGGTGAGAGGCCGGATCCCTGAAGCAGTCTGGTCTCAATACCAACGGGAACCCCGGCCAGGTGCTGCTGATTACCTCACCCGCCCCGCAAGGCCCAGGCTTGACATGCTGGGATTAGTTCCATGCTTTTGGCTGGAGGCAGAGAAGCTGCCTCATTTACTAAGGCCCTTCTGTTGTCAGCACCTTGTCATTGGTCTTCTACTCAACTGATCTGAGGGTTCCTGGTTCCTGGATATGGCCTCGCACCACTGACAGCCCACCTTATTCTGCCTCCTGATACTGTGTCCTCCTGACTCTGATCATCAAAGCCAAAATTTAGACAACACTGGGGTGGACCAGTACTCCCTGGCCTCTGGGCTCAGGGTTCTAGAAAGAACTAGCATCCAGAAGGGGCCATTCATGGGACATCAAATATGAGGAAGGAGCAAATAATTAGGGATAGTAGGTAAGAAGTGGAGAACACCAGCTAAGATGAGCACGTCTGGAGGATGCATGGTGCAGTCTGGAGCATGTAGCCTGCAGAGAAGAGGGACAAACGGCCTTATCTTGTTTGGTCATCTTAAGCCCCATGGGAAGTAGAAGCACAAGAAGGCCCATTGTACAGATGAGGTCAGAGAGTTGATGACTACCAGAGGTCAGGGATACTGAAATAGAGGAACCAGTACTGGGACTGAGCTCTAGTCGTGCTCACGAGGTACGTCTGAGTTACAAGTATCTCTTTAAATTATCCAACTCCGCAGAATCTATGAGCGTCTCTCCAATAACAAACTTGAATTAGCTTGACAGAGGAAGGACATTCAGAAAGAGCTAATGGATCTATTTTCAGGATCTTTTACCCAGAAAACTCCTTTAAAGTCTGAAAATCCTTCGGCAGTATCTTTCTAACCCTCCTCCTTAGCCCCACCATGCTATCTGCATACCACTTTGTCAGCATTTTCCCCGTCCCCCCACCATGGCCTCACCCCACCACATTTCTGAGATATGGGATAGACTGCAGGCAGACGGGGAAAGAGCTAATCCCTTTTCATGCCCATCTCAAAGTCACTTTTTTGTCTTGCTCAATGACTGACTAGTAACCATGCTACCATGAAAATGACAGTGGAGACAACTACATGTGTTTTTTAAGAAAAGGCCTACCGAGGTGTATTTAACTTATCAGAACAGAGAATACCCAGGCTAGGTTCTGGAACTTTCCACAGTGAGAGAGAGACCAGCTTATTCTGTCTGCCCCAGATCAGGAGATCCTCAGGACAGCCACAGAAGCTGATTAGAATTGTTAATAGCCTCACCTGCAAGGCATGCATATATGTATCTCATTTAAATCTTACTTAAAGGTAAGCTGCAGTTTGAACCTGGTGCTTCTTCTCTTTACTTTAATGCAAGAATGGTACTTACTTCAAGAACTCTTTGATATGAATTATTTCAACCGCACATTCTATTGGCTTCGAACAATGGGAACAACGCAGCATGTTACCCATGGATCAATTCATCAGACATTCCTTGCGTATGCTGAGATCAACTTTTTATTAGTGACTTTTTGTTCCAGGCTTTTGCCACCACATTTCTCCTTCTTGAATAAGTTTAATAAAATGAAAGTTCTTGCACTGTGGTCTGTCTCATTGTGCTCCACTGACTTCCCCATTTGGGGAGATGTGTTCTAGCTGATATTCAACAGGAGGAAAGTAGCACAAAGAGCTGCCGAAAGTTCAACATAAAGTAAAATATCAAATCGCTTTGCTCCACCACTACATAGAGTAGAACACCTAAAGCATTATTTCGAAAGATGTGTTTTTGTGGTTGTTGAGGGGATGGGAGCATATGGAGAGGACAGAAGAGTGGTGTTAGCAAAGTTCTAATTTTCAGGGATTTGGAGATGTTGGTTTCCAAATGGAATTTATCCTCAAATCCCAAGATTACAGATTTCCTTCCAAACTGCATTCCCTACATGGTTTAGAGAACAGTTGAAAATGAGATTGCTCTCCATACTTTGATTGACATCAAAAACACTGTGAAAATAGTTTGGAACTTGATCTCTTTGAGGGAAGGACAATAATCAAACTATAGCTTTTGCCTACAGCCTTTCTTTCACTTTTCAAACTGTTCCAAGAAAAGAAATTCACAGAGAATTCTGTTCTCATATATCATTCCTACAAGGAAAAAGAGGCATTCTCAAGAAACTTACCCCCAAACTTCTATATACAAAGAGAAAAGATCACTTAATGAATCTCAACACAAAACCACCTCACTCTGTAGAATAAAATCAAACTGAGTCAGTCATCTGGAGCTGGAAACTTTTAATATCCAGGTTTATTAAAAAATTGCCAGATTTTCCTTTCTTGCCACATACCACCCAGTCTTCACCTAAGTTCTAGCCATACATGTCTGGTTTTGCCAAACCTATTAGAAGGATTTTACCATTTCAGTTTACAAGTCCATCTGTACAGCCCTGTTAACAGGAGGAATCTATGAATACCAAGTACTTTGTTCTCATCCACTTTTTCTGACCATGTATTGCTACAGCACTAAAATTCCCCCACCCTTTACAGTCAGCTCTTTCTAAAAGGAATCCCAGGCTACTACCATCTAGCTGCCTTGTACTACTGTTTAAGATGCCCAAATATGTCTGACTATCTTGAAATGAAAGCCTGTTTCCTCCCTTTTTGGAACACATTTGCAAACTACATGGTTTCAAACTCTCTAGTAACACGCGGGCACACTTTCAAACAGAAAATAATAGTTCTTAAGAATTATTTTTGTAGGATGTTAAATGCGATGTCTAAAAACACACCCACTAGCACATGTATTCTTTCATTATTAGGTTTTATAGGAGTAGGCATCTTCTGTCTTAGCAAGTATCAGATCAGTTTCATTAACCCAACGGCTGCTAAATGTCAGTGCTCTTTCTACCTCTGACTGTGTCTCCTTGCAGCTCTGGAAGTCCTGTTCTGTATGCTGATAGCATAATGAAGTGTAAATGCCTTTAGTTAAAGATCATCACTTTTTGGCTTTTCATCAACCTAAAAGGTTGTTTTTAAAGCAAAACCTCTTTGAATCTCTGATAGTAAAATTGCAGGAGAGACTGCAAGTATGAGCCAACTGCCCACCATGCCTCCTGACACTGGCCTCTGGCTATCAAGCATGATCCCCAGTACTTCCTAAACAAAAGGCTATCCTGGTGAAAGTCGCCGGCGGTCCCTGAACACACCTCTCTGTACGATCTCTCCTCTCGTCCCCATTCCAGGAACAAAACTGGAAACATCCTGTTTATCTTCCGGGAACATCTGCAGGGCAGCGAAGCCCAGTCTGCCTCTCAGAATATGCATGGCTTATTGGCTTCACGATCTTGCATCTCCAGCTACCTTGGCTAGAAGTGTTGACTGAAACCCGGAGACAGTCCCCAGAACTCTCTGGCAGAAATGAAAAGAAAGCCCTCTGTGCCTTACCTCGTAGGCTGAAACTTCTTGCCCGGGACTAAGTCAGAAAGGAAGGACTGATTTCTTTAAGCAGGAGCACAGGGAGAGAGCAGGCAGGCAGGCAGCCTAAGACACAGTGCTCTATTCAATAAAACTCCAGACCGCCCTCCCGTAGCCCCTCCCAGAAGTCCATGCTAAGTGAACACACATCCCCTGTGTTTACAGTCGGCAGTCGGTGGTATGCATTGTCCTGTAGTTTCTCTAATAGGCAGCCAATGACGACACCCCGGCCGAGGTGGATGCAGCCTGCCTGTGGAGATGCCTGTCATTCCCTAGGCATGCTCAGGAAATCACTCATCAGAAAACCCAAGACCTAAAAAGCTCTGAAACTGTGTGCAGGCTGCCAAAACCAGCCAGCTACATGCCCTTTTTTGGTTATCCTTAGCAGGGCCTCTGGAAGTGAATCCATTGTCAGGAACGATCATAAGAAATGTTAATCTTGGAGAAAGAGGCTGTCTTGTAGAACACAAATGCAACTTTAAAGAGACAGCACAACCTGTGAGACTAAAAGGTAACCGACCGTAGGATTTTGGGGGGTTGGGGATGAGGAAGGATTTTTAATCGTGGGAGTCTTCATAGCATATTTCTTTTAAAAGTAGTTGTCTATATAAAATGAAATTAAGTTGTTATGTAATTTTAAAGCCTGAAATGGCCAGGACCCAGGTCTGGTGTACAGACTAAGTTCTAAGCTGAAAGAGGCACAGCCCCCTAAAATATGTCTACATGTGTTATAAAAACCGCTGACAAAAAAAAACCTGAGGTCTTTTTTAGTAGGTAATGTTTTCCAGAATAAGCATAGTGCCAGAAAGTCAGCCAGGCAAGGTCAGGCTTGGCTATCCTCGTTGATTTTCTACAGCACTTTCTTCAGCACCCCCACCCCTTGTTTCCTCAGATTTGACAACAGGGAGATGTTGCTAGAAATTGTGCAAAACAGAGAGGGTGTGAAGTGATCCAGCACCTGCTTTAGGGCTGATGTAAATGGATACACAATCCAGAGATAACACCGATGTTCTAGTGACTTCTCGAAAGTACTCCAACCAACTTTTCATTAGTAGGATGTGTGTGGTGAGAGGGTCAGACTAAGGAGATGCCGAATTAATTAGAATGAAGTGCATACAATCTGTGCTTTTCAATATCAAATTCACTCATTAGTCAATCAGTACTTAATTCAATAACAATGACAAAAAATTATGAGCATTTACTATTTGTCAGGCCTGGGGCTTGGTACTAGATTTATGCCTCATTATTGCTGTGCATTTAGAGGTTGTTTCATCACTGCCTGAAAAGAGTTAAAATATTTTCCTTGGTGAATTCCAAGGGTAGAAGCTTGGTCTCCAAAAAATCTTAGATTTTACTGTATAAGGCTTTCCCTGTTTATGAAGATCAAACTCAGAAATGATCTCTCCTTAGGAAAAAAGTCCCTTCTTTTGTGCCTTCTTCAGAAGACTTGGGAAGTGATTGATCCACGTGGATGGTTTCCTTCTTCAGCCTTCCAGGATTAACAATTACCAGGAAGCATCTCCATCAACCCTCCACTCATCCCTTTCTTGGGAAGGCTACCCATCTACTCTTCCCAACCACTAACTGCAGCCCAGACCAAAAAAGTCACAGTGAAGGCTGCCAGGCAGAGGGAGAGGTGAGCTTCAGGCATCCCAAGTTAGAACTCAGAATGCACTTTCCCAGGGAAACAGAACAAATAATGGCTGGTGGGAACAGTACAGCCAATGCTGCATTTCAAGTACACTGTGGCTCAACCAGGCATTTGTGAAGCACCACCATTTATAAAGTTGCCCCGATGGGAAAATGTTTTCTGATTCCAAATAAGCGATTTGCAAATAAGCTTAGGGAACACCAACCAGTTTGCTACTGGGGATGCCCCACCTCTGGACAGGTTGTAAACATAGAATAACACCTCATCGTCTGGTAGACTGCTGAGCTTGAAGACATTGTAGGGCAGACACTCAAGAGTTCTGAAAACAACTCAATCAGTACATCGGTGTGAATATACGATCTGTGTCCAGAGATGTTTGGGGCCTGTGATCTCCAGGCACCACGGTCCATGACTCAGTGAGGCCTGTTTCAATGCACTGTTTTTCATGGCCACTGCTGATTCTGTCCTAAGCAGCATTTGTCTGAGTAATGCCCTTTGGTTGAACAGCAGCATTAGAGCATAATTTGCAATCTATAAATAAAATAAGTACCAGCTTTCCAGAGGAAAGAGAAGTTGTACGACAAATGGGAAAAATATTATCAGCAGGAAACATGGTAAGGGCATGCATTTTGCCTGGTGTTTAGATGATAAATGGCTAAATATATTTGGGTCTGTCTTTGGAAGAGAGAAGTATGTTTCCCTAGATAAATTCTGAATACCTCATATACAGGGTATATTGGATGAAAAACCATTCAGCCTATTGCATGTATTTGAAAATAGACTTATGTAGAGGAACTACATAGTTGGAAGAATAATTTAACAAAGTTCATGTAATATACACCATGATAAAGAAAAATTCTTTTTTCATTGCCTTTTTACTTTTTGTAAAACAATCAGGAATTAAAAAGAAAGGGAATAAAAAGAAAGAAAAAATATACATGTTGCCAGTCTCTGCCATGGGAAACTTTATTTTCACAGTATTCACTTTTTTTCAGAAATCATTTGTAAACAACACTAAAAATACACAGGATTTATATAGGAAATTTCTGTGGAATATATTTCCCACTTGGAGCCTTCCAGATAAATAACAGCTTGTCTAGCATAGGCTGTATCTACCTGATCAAACCATAACAAATCTAAAGAGATTTCTGGAAACATCTGGATGATTTGTTGTATTTTTTCAGTTCCAGCTGAGTGTTACCAGTCATACAGAGCAGGAGTGAGCGATTATGTTTTGCCTGTGTGTCAGTTTGGGCAAAGTAAAAGCAGGCCATACTTTTTTCATTCCACATTAAAGTCACTTGATTTAGTTCCATGAAAAATATACATTCTTCCAGCTTAAAATATCTATTTTATTGAATAGAACGGGTATTTTGAACATTTGGAACAGGTGGCAGAAACCTCTCCCCCTACAGAGACTCCCCCACTTCTCTTATTCAAATGAAATACATATTTCCAGAAACTCAAGTTTATAGAACAATAAAATCAGACTGGCAGAATGTTTATATCAAAAACAGACAACAAAAACAGTATAAAAAATTATATGAAGTGTACTTTTGAACCTAGCTGGAAAAAAATGGCATATTGAATCCAACAATTAAAAAAAAAAAGGCTAATACAGAGATGGTCAAAATCTGAAAATCTATTGCTATATTATACAATATTAGCAGTTTAAAAGTTTTTTAAAAAGAAAAGACAAAGATCATCTAATAGATAAGGAATAATACTTGGTAAGATTAGCAATCATTTATAGAAAAAAAATCTCTTGTAAAACTAGCATAGAATCTTTATAAGCATGACAGGCCTGTACCAGACATCTACAGCAAGCATCCTGCTTAACGATGAAATGGTAAATGTATTCCTGTTAACAATCAATGAAAAGACAAGGACTACTATCTCTTCTACAATTAAAACATGGGCTGGAGATTCTAACCAAGCAAAGAAAAAGTCAAGAAGAAATAAGAGCTATTGGAACTAAAAAGAAAAACAGATGTCTTTATTTGCTATATGATTATGAGTGTAGAAAAGTCAAGAGAACCAACATAAATGTTGATAAACTGGTAAAGAGTTCAGCAAGGTTATTAGAATCTAGTGAAGTATGCAAAAATCCAGAGTTCCTGTATCCAGCCGTCTCTAGTTTTAAAATATAATGGAAAATATACTACTCATATTAATAACAAAAGTGTGCATCACCTGGGAATAAACTTAATAAAACATGTGAGGAAAATTACAAAACTGGATTTAAGGACATAAGAAGCCTGAGTAAGGGGTAAAATATATCACTTTTATAAATGGCAAACCTAAAAACTATGAAGATATAAATTCTCCTAAAATTAACCTGTGCATTTATTATTCCAACTAAAATCCCTAAATGATATATTTTGTAGAACTGGACGAAAAAATCCTAAAATTCATATGGAAAAGTAGAGATCAAAATAAGTACTGAGATTCTTTACGGCAAATCTAATTGGGTGTTATTGGCCCTGGAATAGACAGATGGATCAATAGAATAAAGTAGAAAGCCTAGAAACAGCCCCAAGCATATATGGAAACTTTAAAAATAATAGTAGACTCATTACAGATCAGGGAGAAAAGAGCAGACTATTCTATTAATGGCAAAGTTACAATCGATTATGTGGAAATAATGAAATTAGATTCAAAATTCCCACTCCACACTAAAAGAAACTAGGTTACATGAAAAACAAAACGTGAAAATGATTAGGAAAAAATGTAGGTGGACATTTTTATGACAGGTTATGGAAGGATTCTTAAATCATAAAAAAAAAAACAGAACTTACAAATGAAAAGCCTGAAAAATTTGAGGATATGGTTAAACTCAGCTGATCAAATGCACGACATTCTTTTATTTCAGCTCCTTCCCAAACTTCACCAAAACGATAGTAAAGAAGTAAAAAATTATAAATATATACTAAAAGGCAAAGCATACTGGAAAGGAGTCAACACCGAGTCTAGATGTCAGCCAAACTTTGGAATATAGAAAACGGACGGATGGTCGTAATAGACTTAACAGAGCTGAGAAGCAGAACTCTGGTCTTGTGGAGTAGAAGTCTAAGAAAGTAGCTTATAAGAAAGCAGCCAATCTAAGCCTCAGAACCAGGAAATCCTCAAGATTTGGAAGCCCCAGGAATCTCTGAGGGTGAGGGATGGAGGAGAAAACAGATTTGGTTGAAAATCTGAGTAAGTACAGTTAAAGGTCTAGATCCATCCCAACCCTCTACCCCCAAAACACACACGCACACACGAAAATCCCTCTCCCAACCAGAAAGAAACTGGAAGTTTATTCTCTGAAGAGAAGTGCTGGCTCAGAATGTCAGGCAAAGCGCTGGGCAAGGAAGAAACCATGTCTTGACAAAAACCTTTAAAATGAAAGTCTACTCAGTGAACCCTGAAACACTTCTCACCCGTGGGGCTCCCAGGATACTACCAGTCATACTCAAGATCTAAAGGCACAGACATCCGAGGGACCCTTGAAATATGTGGCTTGTTGCCCAAGGCCCTGTAGTGAACTCATACACAGGAACTTCCGATCGGCTGTTTAGCACCTCGCTCTTAAATATGAACGTCAAGGCAAGGAAAGGCTCTGAAAGAGACATTAGAACAACAGAAAAAGGAAACTCGGAAGAAAAAGAAGCGGGGTGAGAAACAGAATAAAATCTCAAGACAACTATAATCACTATTCTCAGAGAGATAATAGAAGATATTGTAGCCATAAAACAAAAGAAAGATGCTTTAAAAAGGCATTTTCAGAGAACAGAAAAGAACTCTTGTACATGAAAAATACCATGGCAGAACTTTATAAAAATTTAAGAAATGGAAAATAAAGTTTAGAAAAATCTTCCAGAAAACCAGAAGACAAGATGGAAAGGAGGAGAGAAAAGGTAAGAACATCAGAGAATCAATCAAAAACCCAACATCCGAGTGTTTCAGAAAAAGAGGACACAGAAAATTGTGGGGAGGAAATTATCAAACAAATAATACATTAAAATTTCCCCAAATGGAAGAACACAAGTTTCCAGATTGAAAGGCCCACTGGGAGTCCAGTACAATAAAGGAAAACATATTTCATTCTGAAGTTACCAAGTTCTTTAGGTTATATGCTCCACCCAAAGGGAAAAAAGAAAAAAGAAAAGTTGGGCTGAAACTAGAAACCCAGAAGGAAGACAAGGATCGGAACACAGAGGATCCAAACCTCCATGACAGAGGCGATGGGAGTTCCTATAATGATGGTGAAAGAAAATTCCAGGACGGGAGCCAGTCAAGAATGCAACCAGAAGAGATTGGAGCCAAGGAACCAGGAGCGATGCTTTAAGGAAAAGTCAAGTAGATAGATTACTGGGTATGTTCATGGGGAAAGCATTTGCAATGGTGCATAGAAAAAAAGTAAATATAATATTGAGGTCATTATAGTTCTAGGAAAAGCAAAATGTTCGTATGAGAAAGGAAAAAGTGATCATTGTACACTGTATAAGTTCAATGGTGAGAAAAATTTACACAGTCATAATAATGTAAACACTGCATATTGATCTCACCAAAACAATGATGACGTAATTAGATTCAGAGGATAACGAGCAAGAACATGTTAGGATGAGGGTGGATAAGAAAGCTAAATTCATTTTTGTTTAGCAAGAAATTAGTACTTCACGTCTGCTACTGAATGCTAATAAATAGTGGGATGGCATATTATCTAAGACTATGAAAATAAATATCACCTGCCCTCCCCCCCCCCGCAAAAAAATAGTTTATTCACTCACCGAACAAATACTTATTGAGTGTCTACCACATGCCAGGGCCTGTTCTAGGCATGTGAGCAAAATACATTTTGATGGAGGGAGACCGATTAGCTAATCCATAAATATGTAATGTCAGGGAATGAAAAGTGCCATAAAGAAAAGATATGGAAGTGTAGAAGAATAGAGAAAATCAGGGCCGTCCTCTCTGAGGTTGTTCGAAAGAGAGGTGAGCTGATGGAAAGGGCAAGCAGAGGGTGCATTTGAAGGAAGGACCCCCCTCTGACAGCAAGTGTAGTGGGAATCGAAGGAATACAGAGACTTAAAAGAATGGCGGGAAGTGATCACCAGCGGCAGGTCAGACCGTCCAGAGCTGTGGAGCTACATAAGGACTTTGGGTTTCCTCTGGTAAGATGGAAAATCACGGGAAGCTGTTGAGCTGGGAGAAAAAAATCAGCCAGGCTGTCCTGTGTAGGATAGGCAGCGAGACCGCAGGAGAGCAGCAGGAGGGAGTGATTGCCTCCTCACAGAGGTGCTGGCACGGCCAAGGCGGCTGTGGTCAGGGAACTGAGGCAGCACTGAATTCTGGCTACCTCAGGACCCACGGATGGTTTGTAAGAGGGAGGTGAGAAAAAGAGAGGGCTCAAAGCTGTCTCTTTTTGTGGCCTGATAACTGAGTGGATGGCAGAGTTACTTAATGAAATGGGGATCACAGAAGGAGGTGTAGATTCGCAAGGAGGGGTGGAAATCAGAGAAGACATGTTTTAGGCATAGTAATTTGGTGAAAGGCATCCAAGTGAAAGTGCCGCTAGGTAATGTGATATGCAAATCTGGTATTTTGGGGAGAGGGTGAGACTTGAGACACACATTTGAGAGTCATCCATTCATAGACGGTATTTTAAACCAGGAATAAGTTACCTGAAACAATGCAAGGAGTGAAGGAAGAGAAGAGGTGTGGGAATGACACCCCAACATTTAAAGCCCAGAAAGGGAGACTGAGCTGTTGAGAGCCACTGCTTAGGAGGAAGACAGTTACAGGAATGGGTGGGTGGGGGTGGAAACAGCTGCTTTTTGTTAAAAGCCACAGAATATTTTTATTTTAAAAATAACGTAGTCTCTGATAGATTGGATCATTGCAGTCAACTAATCACTTCCTCTTTTAAAGGGATTAAGTGCTCACACTGGTTGCCACGTGTCTGTGCAGTGCTGTCTGTAGGAGGACTTGACCTGTGATCTGCTCTGAGCATTAGGATGTGGCGGGAGGTGATTGCATGCCTGTTTCCAGTGGAGGCTTCAAGGGGCACTGCATGTTTGCTTTTGCCCTGAGCATCTGCTCTTTGCCATGACAACATGCCCCATGGAGTGGGCTGAATGATATCCCCCACAAAGATACATTCGTCCAGAATCTGGGACTGCGACCTTATTTGGAAATGGGGTCTTTGCAGATGAAATTACATTAAGATCTTGCGATGAGATCATACTGAATTATCTTCATGGGACCAAATCTAATGACAAGCATATAATAAAAAGGCAGAGGGAGAGTTGAGACACACAGACACAGAGGAGAAGGGGATATGAAGAGAGAGGCAGAGACTGGAGTGATGCATCTGCAAGCCAAGGAGTGCTACGGATTGCCAGGGACCACCAGAAACTCAGAGAGACATGGAACAGATTCTCCCTCAGAACCTCCGGAAGATGTCAGCAACCCAGTCAATGAGACAGGGACCATGGGCTTAGACAGAGTAGGGTGAGGGCCTCTGGAAAAAGCAAGGCAGGATATTTACAGTCAAAGCAATGTAACAATGTAAAGTCCCTATGGAAACTCTGTGTTCAGCATTATGCAAAGTCAAGGTCACACTAACTCTCTAGGGTAAAGATACCAGACTAGGAATATAGACATCTTCAGTAAAATCAATTAAAGGTCAAAAGGCTGGGAGCAACTTCGCCTGGAATGTTTTGAGTGTTCCGCAAGGGTATCTCAGGATAACACATGACTTCACTGTAAACAGCCCTAGCAAACAGACAATAACCCAGCCCACCTTGAGGGCAGGGCAGGTGGTACAAGCCCACACCCTAAGCCCTTAATTTCCAAAAATTCTCAACTGCCTATAAATCCCCTAGACAATGCACCACCCCGGGCTCTCTTGTCCCCTTCTGGTGTGAGCCAGGAGCTCTTTCCTCTCACTGTATCTCTCAATAAAAGCCTCTACCCTGGCTCTCCTACCTTGGGTGTTTGCTAAATTCATTCTTTGACTCCGCAAACAAGAACCCCCTGGGTTTGGACTCCTGGCCTCCAGAACTGTGGGAGAATAAATTCCTGTTGTTTTCAGCCCCCTGGTCTGTGGTAATCTGTTACAGTAGTGCAGAAATCAATACACCCAGATCGTGGCCACTCTTCAGCTTGAGCTCCAGAATGAAGAGATGGAGGGAGCTGTGCTTGGTCAGAGAACCCACCCAAGAGCAACAGAGAGCCACTGAGATTTTGGAGCATTTTTTAACCACGAAAAACTAACTAATATTTATATATATCAAGTAAGAACTAAACTAAGGAAATTTAGTTTAACCAAAGAAAATTTGGTTCCTTCAAGATGTAAAAACTTGTGTTCAACCAAAGCCACCATATGCAAAATGAAATGACCAGCCAATAAAAAATATGCAATGTATAAAGCAAAGGGTTAGAACCTAGACTATCAGAGAATGCCTTAAAATAAATTGAGGTAAAGAGAAAGAGAGATAGACAGAGAACGCAGTAAAAAATGGGAATTAGATATAACAATGCAAAGAAGAGAAAATGCAAAGGCCAAAAACCTTGAAATGTTGCTCAGCCTCATTAGTGATGAGGAAAATGAAAATTAAAACATTGAAACCAGTTCACAGCCAATAAATGGGTAAAGTAAAAGAAACATAATCTTGCAAAATGAAATGTTAATAATGTGCAGAAAGAAATTCTTATACGTTTTGGATAAGAAAGAAAATTGGTACATTCACTTTGTAGAGTGATTTGGCAATAGCTACTAATGGTTAGCACATGGATTCCTCATCCAGCAGCCCCGTTTTTAGGTATAACCTCCTGAGAAACTCACATCCTTTAGCAAGGAGACAGGTAAAAGGCAGATCATTAGAGTATTATCTGTAATAGCAATACCATTGGAAAAATCCCAATAGCAATCAGTGGGAGAGAGGCTACATGAACTATGGTATAGGGTGGAATACTAAAGAGCAGCTAAAACAAAGGAACTTGATGTACTTGGATCTCAAAAACAAAACAAAATGAAATGAAATGAAATCAAGTTGCAGTTGGAATGACTCTATTCATATGAATTATTTACAGATACATGTAACGGTAGACCAGAACCACATGAAATTCAACCTAGTGGCTGCCCATAAGAAAGGAGAGAGAATGGTACTGGTCACAAAATCGAGGAACTTGACATTTATCTGCAACCTATAAAAGAAGATCTGAGTAATTATGACACAGCTATTTCATTGTTAATTCTGCAGAGCATGTACCCACATTTTGTATTACCCTTAAGCTTTTTTTTTTTTTAAAGAAACTGCTATACAGATGAGAATTCTCTCTCCATGGTGTATCTGGTCACCTACATGACAGAAGGAAAGGACACAGCCCTTCTTTGTCCTTGGACCAGCAGTGCAGCCCACTCAGCACCAGCCTGACTAGCAGGGAGAGAGCACCTGCCCTGTATGGAAAGTCCTCAACTTAGTCACACAGTTGTGTTAAGGCTGCCACATTGTAGACTCCGTAGTTACTCTTTAAGGGCTATGCCTTAAGCTGCAGCCTGCCTTAGCACCTTAATGCCAGTTGTTTTATGACTAGGGTGCAGAAGGAATGAGAGCCTGCACTGACCCACGTCGGTGGGGCACAGAAGGAAGGAAAAGGGGCTGATCTCTTGGAGCACCATGTGGAAGTATTGGGTGTCTGGGCTAAGGGTGAAGACCTGGCAGAATGGGAAGAGGGCAGGATCGGAGAAGACTCATGGATGTGTATGAAGGGGCTGCTGAGACAAATGGTGCCTTTTCCCACTTCCACTGACCAGGACTGGCCAATTCCCTCATTCTCCCTGTAGAAAATCTGTCTGCCTATTTCTTGAGCTAGGGGGAGACAACCGGATGTCTCTATGGTTTCCGCTCTTCCCACATTCATTTCTATTGGATGTGCTCCACCCTCCAAGACAGCAAAAAGGTTCCATCCATGAGAAATACCCCTTGGTCTCTAAGAGTTATCTGAGTCTCTCAGAGCTGTGAGAGTGGATTTTTCTCAGGTGGTTTTGTTCATTCATTCATCTGTTCAACCAATCTCTGAACATCTATTACCTGCAAGGCTTAGTGTTAGGCTCTGTGCCTTTTTATAATCTTGTAAAATCACCGCAACTGCCTTTTAGAAGCTGCTGTTCTAGTGGGGAAGCTCAGACATGTGCACAGGACAGACTCCCAGATGGCAAATGCTAGGAGAAACCTTGCTCACCTGAGTTTACCCAGCTGTGTGTGTTTCCTCTTCCTGTCCCATGCTTAGCGAAGGCGGTCTGAAATCCAACCAAGGCCATGTCTTGAGGCCTGGCGCCCCCTCCCAACCAGAAAATATATTATTCTCTTATTTCAGAAAAAAAAAAGTCAATCTCATAATTGGCTTTGCATTGCAGGCATACTTGCAAGGGGTGCAAATAAGGAAACATTCCAAATATTTTATCTATTTTGGGTGAGGTTCTATAGCTCTGGCCTAGCAGAATGTCATCTGAAAGGCAGTGATTTTAAGATCTGTTCTTAAAGGGGGCAGACTGTTCTTAAGATCCCAAAAAAAGAGGGTGTTTTCAGAAATAGCTGAGTCTGGAAGGCAAAGATGGCAGTTGGAACCAGCCAACTAACATGTGATACAGATGCAGCTAACCACCAGTCAAGCTCAAGCAGAGGCCTTTAGATATGATGGAGAGCAGGCGTGCGAGCAGCCTGACATGCCCCTGCCATGTTGCCCTGTCTCCCCCACAGCCTTTAATGGCACCATTCAGCTCTGTCTCCCTCACGCTCCTTCATGCACGGTTCTGTCCCCACTGGTCACTGCCCTTTGTCTATAAACATGTCCAAGGCTTGGGGGGATATATCTTCCACTGACCCTTGTTTCTTTTAGCTTCACTCCTCTCTTTCCTTGTCAGATTTCTCCACGTGATGAGTTTATGATGCAGCCCCCACCCTGACGCCCTTCCTCCATGACCTCGCTTCTCCTTGGTCCCTGGACATTTTGACTTCAGCCCCCTTTCCCTTCTGTGACCCCTGAATGGCCAAACCCTTTTGCAGTCTTCCCCCCAAGCCCTGCCTGGTTCTCCCTTTGTCCTTCAGTGGCTCCTGCCTCAAGGGCCAGCCTTTGTCTTACTCCACCAGCCTCTTTGATTTCTCCACGTGTTCTTTCTTTCCCCTCATGCCTGCAGCCCCCAGGGCCCAGGCCTGGTCTCTCTTACAGAATAATAATAATACCTACTTCACAGGGCAGGTGTAAGAATTAAATGAGATAAAATGTTGGTGAAGTTGCTTTGGGATCTAAATGCTTATTTATTTATTCACGGGATATTTATGAAGTAGCTTCCCTGCACTGAATGTTTTCTCAGTTCTGGGACTCCAGGGACACCGTGTAAGATGCTGCACTTCCCCTGCCCATAAAAGGGGCTTGCCTTTTGCTGGCAGACCCGTGTACTCATACAAGTGCAATGAAGTGGGGCGGGTGTTGTCGTAAAAATTCTGTTCAGTTAGGGTCACCCCAGGCAACTGAGGAGGGAGAGGTCATTTTTATCTTAGTAGAGTTTTAAATAATCTCGTTTGTTCTCATGTTTTCAACGATTACCTCTTCTGATATGAAAAGTAAAAATACATTTTTGTCTTTGACCTTTGCTTTCATTATGAATTTCCTTGCCCAGAAGTCTTCAATATCATCTTAGCTTTGCACCAGAGGATAAATTCAGAACTTGGCTTAGGATTTCATGGTGATCCATAATCACCGTTCTTCTTGCCTCTCTTATGATTCCTGACACAAATCTGCTGCCCTCCCACTCTGGTCTCAGAGGGCACCCCCTGTCTCAGGCCTTCAGTGGGTCACACGTTCACACCCCTTCACCGCCTTCATGCACCTGAAGACTTTCCAAAGGGTTGAATCAGATCCAGGGCCACCTAGACGCCACCCCTAATATCTCAGCCCTCAGTCAAAAACCCTTCTCTGACTACCTACGGAATCTGCTGTCAAACCTGCTCATTTTCTATTTGCCAGCTTACTGATTATAATTACTTGATTCTACTTAGATATAGACATCCAAGACTACTTAATTAATGACCATTTGACCAGTTTCTTAATTTAATAGTTAATTAAATAATAATTAACAAATATTTCTTGAGTGCCTGTTATGAGTTATCAATTCAATTAGGTTCTAGCGCCATAGTGGTAAACAAGACAGATCATTTAGAAATAGGAGCCATATCTTAAAATTCCAGGCCATATATTATGCCCATTTCTCTCTCTTTCTGGGCCAGAATTAAAAAAAACAAGCAAACAAAATTGAGATATCTTGACAAAAACTACTTATGTTCAACTGTATATCACCCTGCACCAAAATTGAGAATTCAAATCATGCTTGGGGTTTTCTGAGTGTGGATTTGGGTCTATGCCAGGAACCCTGGAGTCTTCTGGTTGCTACCTTAATTAGGAGGTGCGGCTGGCTGCAGGAGGGGAAGCAGGGACAGCAGGAGTCCCACAATCTCATGAATACCAGGCATACCTCGAACAGAACTCTCCATGTATGGACTTTTGGGCATACTTAGTTCACATGGTCTTCTTGGAGGCAGGAAAGTAATAGCCTTAATAAAAAATAGTGAACAAATGAATATGGCTAGAGCTAAGTTGGAAACTAGAGCACCAGTTTACTAACTTAAAGGAGGAAAGAGATCCTGAGACAGAAAACCGGTGGCCATTTGGACCAAGGCTGCTGTCCTACGGGCAGCCCCTCTCAGGACACAGAAAGGAGGTGTTAGAGAAAGTTCTGACCCAAAACCCAAGGGGCTGGCCTATTTGGAGGGATGACTGCAGCAATCTGTGGTGGTTGATAAATCACCCCTCTGTAGGAACACTTCCATCTGAAGAATTAGAACCCTTTGGTGGGAGAACTTACAGGATGAAACTGGAGAAACACTGGTATATTCTTCTTCCTAACTAAAGCTCTTCAACACCAGCCTTCTTTGCCTGTCATGTCAGCTACATCGCCTTCTTTCAAGTTATGGTTCTCAAGTTTACAGATTATTTTGAATTGAATATTTCTTCATATTCTATATGATCTATATCCTTAGAAATTATCTCCTTAGAAAAACCACTTCTAGACCTTAATAACTCTATGGAATAGATAATTTCTGGGATGTTTTAATTTAAATTGATTATTCATGGTGTGGTGTGTGTGTCTAAGCAAGTACCCCTCTCTGTATTCTGCCACCTGGTATAATGCCTAACACAAAATGTTATGGTGTGAATGAGTGAATTTTAGAGAATTTCAGTTTCCTGACATCATTCCCAAATTGTGAGATTCTTCTTAGTTTGAAAACTGTTAGGTAGGAGAGCTTTCAGCTACTCTCCTAGCCCAGCATTCTAACACTCCTCCCTTCCCTTGAAGAGGATTGGTTAAGGTCAAGGAGACTCAGCTACATCTTCTAGACTCTAGGGGCTAAAGCCGTCGGGCAGATCCAGCTGGGGTCAGATGCTCTCCCTTCAGCACACTGGAGTAGCAGGGAGAGCTGGGGCTGCCCTCAGGAGAGCACCTAGGCCCTCCTCTCTTCTACCTCCTCTTCAGGTTTCTGGCTGGGCAGTTTTGGACCAGCCTTTCTTCCTCAATGGAGTAGTAAGACCCAAGTTTCCACTGTAACGCAGCCAAGGTGGTAGATACCCGGGATTCGAGACCAGCGCTCTGGCTAATAGGTGAAACAGTTGTTTGCCTGACATTGGATTATTTCCTTGGAAAACACAGAGAAACATACCCAACTGTAGGGATTCCCAGTTTGGGTGTTTCCAAGTCCTGCTAAATACTATCCCTTTAAGCAATTTTAAAAGCTGCAAAGACCTGACTGCAAATATTTCAAAGTAATAATAAACAAAACATAAAAATGGTAACTATCTATGTCTATATGTATATACATACACATATATTGTGTATTAATTTATCTACACACAAATAATATGTTTATACATAATTTATGTATTAATTTATTTCATAAAGTGATATATTATTCTATCAATATATTTAACACATACATTATGGGTTAATATATTTAATGCTTTAATAGTTATAATGAAAGATATTTAATATATTACTTACACTAAATAACTTTATTTATTATTATGTATTTATTTATTTAGTACTTTTATTCAAAATAACTATACCACCCATATTATCATCACTTTTCTCTTATACATCCCCATAAAGTTAATTGGCAAATGTCATAATATTCACTTATGGGAACCAAAGAGAGATTAAAAACCTGCCCTCCGAACACAGAAAGAATGCAGATCACAAGTGAAGCAACCTTAGTAGGTCATTTAAGCAATCTGAGTTCTATATTTCTTATTTGTAAAATATCTGCCTCAAAGAATTGATATGAAAATCAATTAATGAATATGAACATGCTTTATGAACTGGCAAGAGGAACTGAGCTATGTGTGATCGCCATTATCAGCACAGAACTGAGATTAAAGCCCAAGTGGCCTTCTGCCTACCAGT
This sequence comes from Smutsia gigantea, assembly GCA_032199065.1. Taxonomy (NCBI): domain Eukaryota; kingdom Metazoa; phylum Chordata; class Mammalia; order Pholidota; family Manidae; genus Smutsia; species Smutsia gigantea. Next base: position 136,777 of record JAVSCE010007223.1, read on the forward strand.
TTTATTTTTTTAATTTTAAGTTAATTTAGTGTAAATTTTCTTTCTGTGAGATTCTGACTCTTGATAGATGATGGGACAGTGATTTCAGTAACCACAGAGCTTTTTCTGATACTTGTCATTCCAAAGAAATTGGTGAAATTCCACTGTGTGCAGAGAGGGAAATACTAGTTTTTCTTACATGCTGGAATAAGATACCTTTTGGAAAATTGGTTTGGGGCGGGCAGTGGGTGTGGGGAGAAAGAAAAGCGTGACTTCTCGTTGCTGTTTTCATAACATACTCTGATTTCACTCCTCCCCACCGAAGGCGACCATTCTGTCCTGTTAATTGTGCATGTCCTCTGCCCCCGTTTATAAGTGTCATTTGGTGTGCATGTTATGTCCTGCCACTCGGGGATGTGCCTAATCCAGTGTCCCATGGGGATTTTTAAACAACCCTTGACTTTGGGAATTTCCATGTAACATCACTGTGATTATAACTGTGATCTGTGTGGAAGGCCCGAGGGTGGGAGGAGAAGGCAGTAGAGGGGGATGCTGATCCGAGTGACAGAGGGCTGACTACACCTCATGGGTTCTTTTAAGTATTTATTTCCAGGAAGAGAATGTCAAGCTCTATGTGAACTCGATTTTCTCACCTGTCAACAGGAGAATAGCAATAAGGGCAGTCTCCTTCCCAGTATCCCTTTGAGGAATAATAAATAAATGTGATAAGGAACTGTTTCACAAAACAAAACAGACACTGAAGTAAAAAAGCAGCCAGCCAGAATTCCACATGTAGCTGGAAACTGTTCCACATTTTAACCATTGCTATCAGTCTAATGGGTGCTAATCAGCAACCCCTCCACCCTCACATTCTTATAACTGCACACGCACACACAGTCTCACACACACAAAGGGTGCAATGGATATTTTAAAGAAAGGAGAGCTGTCTTCATGTGTTTACTGCACACGCACACACAGTCTCACACACACAAAGGGTGCAATGGATATTTTAAAGAAAGGAGAGCTGTCTTCATGTGTTTACCAATATATTTGGATTCTTAACCCAAATGGTCAGTTCATTTAAAGTTTGAATGTATATTAATATTATTTTAATTAAATAATGTACTATTAATATGATTATGGTTTTATTAATATGGTTTATATATATATAGACAAGATCTCCAAGGCGTTTTCAGTTCTAAGAATCTAAAAATCTAGGAGTTTTGACTTTTTCTTTGCATTATCTCACACATGCTTTAAGAAAGAACAGAGTTGAACACAACAGTCTGAATAAGCCAGTATCACTCAAAAACACCAGCATCTGGAACACACTCATAGAAGTTTCTGGGTGGGTAAATGTAGACTGTGCTTGTTACACTGAACAGAAAGAATCTCTGTGCCAAGAGGTTGAATGTAGATGCAAGCCTTCCACTGTCATCAGACAGATGCTCATGTGTAGTCAAGACTGCAGTGCATCATGTGATGTATATCGGATGTATACATCATCCTGTTAGCCATTCTAAGAGTCTTACTGTACTCCATATTTAAAAATAATCACAAAGGACACCACTTGAACTCTTTTAAGAAAAGTCCTGATAAGAACTCAGATATGGGAACTGCTAGAAGTCTCTGGGCTAATTTCATAAATAACCTTTGCAGTATGTGGAGTGAGGTCTTCAAGGACACAGAGCTGCAGAGTCTAGATGTCTACAAGCCAGGGTAGAACAGATAGCAGGGTAATCCGAGCCAAGCAGTTCCTTCTGATTAGAAGAATATACTCAGAGAGTGGGGGTTAGGGAGGAAAGAGGACAGTACTGTGCAGCACAACTCCAGAGGGAGTCATTCCCATTCTGTGCCATGTAGACAGTGCTGCCTGGAGAGAAGGGAAAGTACCCAAAGTGTAGTTTCATTCAACTGGTCCATATGGAAAGCAAATATGGACAATAAGATTTGTACTTTAGGTTGCTTTTTTTTTAAACCAATAACCAAAGAATTAAGACTTGGGTTTAAATAAATCCCAAAGAAGATATTAATTGACTCAAAGCTTTCTGGATAAGAACTCCAGATTGGTGCCGAGTTCTGATATCATAAGTCTTAAAACAGTGAGAGAAGCCACTCTAAATGAAGCAAATCAGTGAAGTGCCTAGGAAAGGAAAAATAGATGATGCCTTTAAACCTGAGGCTAGTATTAGCTTCAATCATCCTGCAAATATTTATGCAGTACCTACGGTTTGTCAGCCTGTACTATCAGATGTATCTTGCACAGCCTCACTGAGAAGCCTACGTTTATAATATCTTTGCAACTTTGTTGCAAGTGACCAACTCATTTAAAATTAAAAGATACTACATTAATTAATTTTTATTATTTACTATGTATGTGGTTAAACCAAGTTAAGAGCTTTCAAGTCAAGCACAATTTTCAGGAAGAAATAAAATAAGTTGGCTGCTTAACTGGGTGCCAGGTTCTTGTGTCTAAGAATCATTTAAGATCCACTGGTTCTAAGGGTCTCTAGACAGAGGTTTTCAATATGAAGATTTCAAAAAGATGATAAGCACACTATTGAGACTGACTGACTCTCCTCTCGGAAGTGAGAACTCCATACAATTATTATACAGAGTTTACTGTAACATAAGTTGTATCCTATCATTTAAGTCAATATAGAGTGGGTTTTTACTAATTATTTTCAGTCATATTAAAGATATAAGCATAGAACATATATAAACAGTCAGAGGAGATACAGGAAAATGTTTTATTACCTTGTGTAGGAAAGACCATCTTAAACAAGACTGAGAAGGCAGACAACACAAAGGAAAGTCTGATAGAGGCAGCAAACAGTAAATGACTGTGTTACTATGAAGATTAACCCAAAGTTAAATGACAGGACAGATTAAGGATAAGATATTTACATAATTCATCCCAAACAATATAAAAACTGCCAGGTATGGCTGTGTGCTGCACACCACCAGGGGGAATCATTCAAGTGGACTACCATGCAAATGGTCCCCAAAGTTGCCTTGATCAAAATCTGCAATATATAAAGTATTCCTATATCAATAAGAAGAAAAGATTGATAAGACTTCCAACAGGAAAGTGGATAAAAGGATATGAAAAGTACATTCAAAAGAGGAAAAAATTCAAGAAATAGTAAGCATAGGCAAAGATGTTCATTTTCACTTGTAATCAAATAACGAACGAAGTATATTGTCACCACACCAATAATGAAAAAACATTTCATGCCCATAAGGAGACACCATTTCAGATGGCCACAATTTAGAATATCAGTATTGGCTAGGGTATGATAAGGTAGTGTTCTCCTGCATTTCTAAGTGAAGTATGAATGTGACAATATCTATTTAAATTTAAAATGCATATACCCTATGACCTAACAGTTTTAATTCTCCTGATCTATCCTAAAGAAGACTTCACTCATGCATACAAGCTATTCACTGCAGAATTGTTTGTAATCACATAAATTAGAAACATCTGAATAGTAAGTACCTAGAGTTTAGTCGTTGAACAGAATGAGATCTACATGTAGTGAAATGAAAGGTCTCCCGTTCAAGGAAAGAAGATATATATGGTATGGTTTTCAAACCAGATATATATAAAACACAGCCTCTTTCCCCACCTGAGAGAGCGGGGTCAGACACCTGCCTCAAGTCAGTGCACCTAGAGAAGCTTGCAAAGGCCATTGGCAAATCAGGAGCCCAGAGTTTGGAAGAGAGTAGACAAGCTCTCAGTAGGAAAATACAAATTTCTGGAGTCAAGGCTGGCAAAGGAGTCACCAGGCATCTGAGAATCAGAAGCATGAAATTATAGGCAACAGTTACAAGACAATCTATAGTCAAGGGCCGGTGCTACAAAGCAGGAGAATAAAGAACATGGAGGAGACAGGGCAACAACAATGCAGAACAACCCCCATTGTGGACCTTTTTGAATCACTGCCAGTGGATTTTGCCATAGTTCTCATGAGGCAGGAGCCCCTCCAGTGCAGTTGGTCTGGGCCAATCCTTCTCACCTGGCATGCTTTAAAAAACTAGCAATGTCCAGGTTGCACCCCAGTCCAATTAAACTAACATTTCCTGAGTAGAGCCAGACATCAGTAGTTTTAAAATCTCCCCAGGTGATTCTCCAGGACTGAGATGTATTGCTCAGATGCTACAAATTTAGAATGAGTAATTGGTGGTCTCTGGCACAGGTGAGGGGCACATAGGGTGGACATTTCTGGAAATCCATTCCCTGTTGAACAACTTTCTCTCATTATTTTAGTAAATGAGATCATGCGCCCATTTTTTTTCCCTGAAGAATTAAGATGCCTTCTCTCATTATTTTCTCACATGAGAGTTCAGGCCCAAGGTTCATAAAGTCATCATAATTTCTGGATCCTTAGACTAAAAGTCCTCTTTTTAGAGCCGAGTCTTCTCCAGACAGAGTCCCTACCTCACCCCAACCTGAACAGAGTTTGCAGCACGGACCCAACACAACATTCCATTGTGTTTTTTTCCCTTTGAAAATAATATATTCAAGATTGTAACATGTATTTTTGATAATTGGTGGAAGGATTGGATTTATAGTCCAATCTGACATAAATCAGACTCAAAATTTATTGGCAGAAGTTGCATAATTACTCAGCAGCAGCAATGAATTCTTGACACATTTATCTCCTAGAGCCTGAACTCTGTATGTGCATGAACACATATGAAATTCCCCACTCCCGATGCTTTTTCTCTGGCTCTTGGAAGTAGATTTATGAAGGTATCACACTATACAATATATATTCTGCTTTTATAATTTGGTTTTGGGGTAGCCAAGGGAAGAAACTAAACCTTTACATGTGGGAGTAATAATTTATTCCTTTGAGAGTCTTGGCCTGGGTATGCAAGTGCAAATAAAAATGAAAAATAAATTAACTTGGAAATTATCTGGTTATTCTGACTAAATAACATATATCTTTGCATAATGCAGATAGCTTCATTTTCTGACAGGCTGAAGACACCCTACATAACCCATATGAAATAAGCATTCTGTCCAAGTCACATACCTAAGATGGATCACCAAGCTCTTGAAAACTATTCCCTTAAGCTCTCAGGTCTGCTCTCCTGATTCCTCTGCCATGTGAAGATCCCTATTAACTTGATGCTGGAAATCTCCTCCCCACACATCCTAAATTTAAAATGCTGCATGAATGACATTATCTGAAAAGAAAACTATGAGGCCTTGGGCAAGGAATCAAAGGACTCAATAGCTCAGATGATGGACTTATTATCTTCCAGAGAAAGGAAGATCTGGGAGTTGAATATCCCAATAAAGAGATGATATTAAGATTTAAAAGACAAAATCATAGTTTAGGTACTGGGATAAATGACGATTCTTGGTCAAGGAAAGATATTTCACCAGAGTCCAGAAGGCCTCACTGGAAAACTTTAGATAAAGAAGGAGACGGAGATGATCACCTTGATAAACCTATAAAAGTGGTACCTATAGAGGACAACTCATGTAAAGTGAGAAGATGAATAAAGAGTATGGAAGGTGACTAGTGTTTTGTACCCCAAAAATATTGGAGGGGAGATTGGAGATGGAAAAAATACTAAAAGCCTCAAAATCTTTATACTAGTAATAGCTCATTGATTGAGCATGTACTATCTGTGTATTGCTTTCAAACCTAAGAACAACACTTTACAGTAGGTACTGTTTTTACTTCCATTTTACAGATGGAAAGAATGAGGCTTATAGAAGCTAAGTGACTTGCACAAGGACATGTCCAGCTAGAAGTGGGAAAACTAGGATTTAGACATTAGCAATCTGGTCTAGGGCCCACACTACAGCATATCGTCTTCCTAACCTGCCAAGAATGTGCTTAAGATTCTACCATAATATGATCTTTGAGACGTGGTGGGAAGGGATCCAGATTGAACTACAGTGATGGAAGAGCATGTCCTATTTCCAAAGAACATGCGTATCATAAAGGGAGACTGAATTCTTGAATGCTGTATTTCAAGACTTATTTACATGAGTAACCTGGGAAGGGAGACAGAGAGTAGGTGAATTGGAGAAGAATGCAAATGTCTTGTTTTGGAACCTTGCAATGGGCCACCAGGTCAGAAGGAGATTAATTACACATTTCTGACAGATAAACTAGAATGGAGGTAAGATCTAGAATTGATAATTGAATATATGTTATATATATATAGTGGTAGATGCGTTCTAGACTCATCTTTGGGTTTCAGAAGAAAGTGGAAGTAGATTTTTTAAAAGCTGGGAGTAAAAGCATAAGCATAAACAAGCATATGCCTTAGACTTTAGGAAGGCAGGATTTTTTAAAGTTTAGGGAAGAAAGGTTCTCTCTTCTAAGAAAGTGTGCCTGGAAAGGCCTCAAATGTGATTCTAGCTGTAACCAACAATACAAGACTCTAATAGGAAAGAACCCCATGTTTTCCCAGGCAGCCATAAGGCGAATGCACCAGTTACTGAGGTGTTCCCTGTCCTCTCCAGATCCAGCCTTCTCTGTCCTGCGCTGCCTGGGGCTGGGACTTGGCCCACACGGTTCTGCTTTGGCTCTGCCAATAGGGGGCGCCAGAGGGAGCCCGCAGGGCTAATGCAAGAAGGGAGAGGGGTGCTGCTTGTTCCTGCTGCTGACAAGTCTTGAGGTGATCCCAGCAAGGGCAGTTCCTTCCTGAAGTAGCAGCTGAATCTCATTTGCAGTTTTTTCAACACTTGCCATATCAACACTCCGCCCAGTCCCCCAAGACAGCTGATCTGTACTCCCTCCTCAGAAATCTGCTCCAAGCTCAGAGACTCCAACACTGGCCAAGCAGCTTCTTCTCAGAAGCCAGAATCTCCTCTCTGCAGAAGGCCTCCCTTCAGTTTCCAAACCTTAATAACCTCAACCTCTTGCTTTGGTTCTTTCAATTCTAGGGGCAGTAGCTACTTCCTGCTATTGCTTGCTTCCTGACATCTTAAAGTTCTCTTACACTTTCAGTTACCTTGTTGACAGCTCCTATCTCATTAACAGATTTGTTGTCTATTAAATTCTCTCTGTTCAAATACATAGTAGGGCTTTATCTCCTGAGTGGACCCTTACTGGTAGGGAAAGCGTTGGAATGCTAAAGCCCTACGTGTACAGAAAATAGCAAGACAAAAATAAATAAATAAATAAATAAATAAATTCCCAGGGCAACCAATGGTTTTTTTTTAACAGGAATTTCCTGATCAAGAAGATCAAGGAAAGGCCAGGTGTTCGGAGATGATGGCAAAGTGACAAGTGTCATTTTTTTGGAGGATTTAGAACTTGGGCTGGATCATCAATGGGTGGAGGAAGTCATAGGTTGGAGAGGTGTTGATTCAGGTGACTAGTAAGACTCAAGATTGGAAGAGGCAGCAGCCATCGTGACCCCAGAGCCGCGGTGCTCTCATGTTACAATGCTTGCTTCTGGATTTCTGAGGGGGTCATTCTCTGTTTCTTTCTCATACTTCTGCAGCTCCAGAGACGTAGACCTTTTGGTTTCCTTCTAGAGGACTATTCATGACCATGAACCGCATTCCCTAAAGAGGTCTGAGAATCTGTTCTCCCTGTGAGATCAAGAGCATCTTTTGTCTCACCCTGAGCTCTGGAAACTAAACATATCTGTCCTCTAAATGAAACTACAGAAAGGCTGTCCACCCTTGCACCTCTAGCAACCTCAGCAGTCTGTGTATTTCCTTGGTGCCACTGAACTTTCCTGCTGCCTTCTGGAACTTTGAAAAGCACCCTTTAGGGTTGGCTAAACAGAATTCCTTCACAATATTAGAATGACCATGTGGGTCCCTGGTTGCAGGCGGGGCTTGACCTGTTGCATCCAGAAATCCTCTGAGGCTGGATGCACTCCACATCTGCCCTTCTCTTACTCTCCTGGCCTCGTCCCTTCAAAGTCCCATTCCTTGCTCTGTACCCTTACATCACTCCTATCATTGGTTCTAGGGCTGAAGGCATTTCTTTGTATTTATGATGAAAAATAAACAAGTCTCCTCTCTCTTTTCATTTCTCTAGCCTCATTAGACTAATCTCTAATTCTTCAAATATTATTTCTCACCAGCTTCCTCCTGCCCCCCCAAATCCAAATTGGGTGAACATCCAAATGACAGATCCAAGCTCTAAGCCCTGACAGTACCATTACCAGAGCTTCCAGCCTGATTAGACTCTTCCCACTGACTGCCAGTAGGTTCCTCCAGTCATTCCCCAACTAACAGAATGAAGCAGTTGCTTCATCAAACCCACACAACCATGACAGGTAACACTACACATCACTGACTGAAAAATAAATCCTGCCATCAGCACAATGAAAAGGCTTCTAAAATCTCCCAAGACACTGAGCAGAAAGGACAAGAATTATCTTTCCTACTTTCTTTTTTCTTCTTCTAATTCTTCTACAACTTGTTCTTCATCTGGTCATTACTTACATATTAAGACCACATCACATCAAGTATATATAGAACAATAAAGAGATGAAAGGCCTAACTTCTAGGCAGCTAAAAGGAGACAAAGTATATTCAAAAATGGTATTTCTAAGGGATGGCAAAACAGCAACACCCTCTCTCCCTTTTTAAATATAACTGGGAAAATTTATCAGAGAAGATCCATCTAAGGAACGGGGGCCAGGTGGCAGCTGCCTGTTGGAATTTAGGTTAAGTTCACCCCTCTTGCATATGTTTTGATTTAAAATAGTTACCTTTTGTTCAGCTTTACTCTCAGCTCTCAAATCTTTCTGCTTTGAATTCTTCAAGGAAGTCACCCCCCTCTACAGCATGAGGGAATCAGTTTAATCCAGAATTCTTGAGAACGGTTTGGTATTTTCGACTAAATCCAGTAGCAGAATGCAGGCTTAACTGGCCCCACCCTCTCTCCTACCCAGATATTTTTCCTTTTCGTCCAGCAAAGGGTCATCTGTTCCCGAGAAAGAAACACAAGTGTTCACTTAGACTATTACGTTCTAAACTGCTCAATCAATTCTGACCACATTCAAGATGTTTGATATTGAGTTTTGATAGAGAAAATAGGGAAGTGTTTATTTGAATAGCTAAGAAAGTAGAGTTTTAGCTTTCCTTTGCCCTCACTGATAAAAACACTCAGGTTGCAGGTGACTGCTGTGCCGTAGAGCTGGCTTTGGATGCATTTATTTTATTAATAAACATACACATACTGTGTGCTTTTTAGGTGCAAGGTACTGTGCTAAATAATGTGGTGTACAAAGTAAAATACATCACAGATTTGCTTTTCAGGAGCTTACAAATCAGATAAGTAGGAGGGATAAGATGTGAACCTAAATTGCTGTGCTATATGGTACAATGAAACAAGTGCCATAGTGATACAAAGAGAGAGTCCAAAGAGACTGGAGTTACTTTTCTCCAAGAAAGGCTTCCTACAGGAAGAGGCATTTCCACTACACTTTCTCGAACGAAGACAGAAGGGTCTTCCAAGGCTTAGAAAGAGCAGGAACAAAGGAGCTCCTTAAGGGAAGGGAGAGGCTTCTTTGGGAAAGGAAGTTATAGTGACCAGCAAGACCCAGGGATAATGTTTCTTGAAGAACCTGGTTCTAGTGAGCTTACTTGGATTGGCTTACTTTGATTTTGCCAAGTTTCAGAGTAATTCAGGTAATGTCTACAAACATAGGTGAACCTCCTGTGCCTTTACTATGTCCAACATTTCTTACATAGAATTGTGCAATCCATCTTGCTGTCTCCCTCATTTCCCACGCCCTCCATACAAATATTTCCTGATAGAAGAGAATAGAATAAATACTTAAAGCCAAGTCTGAAGACACAGGGCCTCTCATTTTCTCCATTAAATAGCTAACCTGAACACTAAGCTATGCACTCATTCTACCAGAAACATCTGGAGGCAGAACCTGGTCTTGCTTCCTGGGAATGAGGTCAAAAGATTGCAGCCATGACAACAGGCTGGAATACTTCCTCAGCCACTTCCCCCTGCCTACAAAGTGACATCTGGGCTACACCACCCATTGTCTGCTTTAATAAAAACAGTTTCATTACTATGAAGTCCAGTGAACTGCTACTAGACAAAAAGTTTCCCATTGGCCAAGGGCTTAACCATCGGGCCTTATTCTTTCACTTTCCCCCCTGGACTTGCCCCTTGTTAAAAGATAACAAAAGCACATTAAATTTCCAAGAGTTTATTTGAGCAAAAATTGATTGAATTGGGCAGCACCAAACCAGAAGTGGTTATGGGCACTCCACCACCTACCAGAGGTGAGGCAGAACCTTGGCAGGGAAGAGGTGGAAACAAAGGAAAAAAATTACTCAGTTGGCTGTAGCTTAAGGGCTGCCTTATCTGGGAAAGCCTAGTTTGTGATGGGTTATCCTTAGGTTTTTATTTTATTTTATATATTTTTTAATATAATTTATTTTATCATTAATTTACAATTACATGTGTAATATTACGATTATTAAACTACCCCTTCATCAGGTCCCCCCCACCAACCCCATTACAGTCACTGTCCATCAGCGTAGTGAGATGCTATAGAATCACTACTTGTCTTCTCTGAGTTGTACTGCCCTCCCCGTGCCCCCCCAACATTACATCTGCTAATCGTAATGCCCCTTTTTCCCTCTTATCCCTCCTATCCTTAGGTTTTTATTTCCCAACCTTGCAGGCTTAGGTATGGGTTTCCTTACTTAAGCTACTAAGGCATTAAAGCCACCTCAGTCTTATGGCCTCTTTGTTTAATTAATTTAACACCCTGATGAGGGCTACAGGAAAAGAGGGGTTGGTCCACTGTTTTGTAGACCTTAACACATTCCACTTGTTTTCAAAATGATAGTGAGATAGAGCAGGGACATGGGACAAACATCATGATTAATTTTTCCTGCCTATGATAAAAAGTCCAAGATAAAAATAGTACAGTAAAAATAGGAGGGACTCCATCTTAAGGGATTCCATTTTTAAAAACCAGGAGTTAGGAGGTAAAATTCCTAACATACTTTATGGTAACTAGCCAGCCATCAACCCTGTCTTAAGGCAGGGTGAGCTGTCCTAATTGTTATGTCCCTAATGCTTGAGGGTAACCACTATCTTGGAGAAGAACAGGATCAAGAAATTCCTTTGTAAGGTTATCTTACAGAAGATCTAGAGGACTGACTATGGATAATGACATAATATCTCTCACCAGAGATAGACATCATGAGACCACATGCCAAGCTATGTGCCCTCTCCCCGCCCTTTGTACCATTCTTGAAATCCTTGAAAGACACAGATCCTAAGCTCTAAGTGAGCCACCTCTCTGAGGTTGCCTGCCTCCTCTTTCTTTGATGTGTGCTTTGCGTTAAATAAAGACTTCTCACTGCTCAAATTTTTGCTTTGTCTCTGCACTCTTCCAGTGGTAAGCACCTTTGTTACTTTGCTATTTCATTCAATTTCTAGACAAGTCTTCACTCTCTCTGTCCTACTTCAGACCAGTAGGGAAGGGCTACTGAGATCTCTGATTTGGGTTTGCAAGTTCCCGTCACCTGGGTAAACCAGACAGGACTGCAGCTGTACAATCATGCTTATTAGTAGCCTGCCCAAAAATCTCGTTTCTTTGCTTTGGGAAGTTCTCAAAACAATCTCACCCCATCCAGTGCTCTGTAGCTCCCACAGATCCTGGGGTGGTAGGGGCTTAGTTCCCACACCATGCAGATTCAAATCAACACTGGACGCCAGGTGACCCTGGCTTCAGGAGTTGGCAAGTGATCTGCCCTATGCCGAGTAGGAGCTCAATGAATTTCCCTTTCCTCCCTCTGTTCTTCCTTGCCCTCTACTGCCTACAAGGCTGCAGCCATTCACTACTATTCTTGCTTTAAAAAATTCCTTCCTTGCCTATGCTAATCAGTCCTATTCAAGAATTCATTCTTGACCAGAGTAAAGAACCTTCCCCCATCCAGGTTGAGGTTTCACCTAGCAGGCAGGGAGCGACCTCCCCAGACGCAGCTGCCTGAAAACAATAGCAAACAACTGACCTAGTTGGCTATTTTTCATTGAATTTATTAGAAGACTGCATTGAGGCAATTAATCAGCTGCATGAGGATCATATAAAATACTCAATTTTATGGATGTTAACTCTTCTGCCCAAAGGAACAAGTGATTTCTGCCATGACATTGCATAAACAAATTAGATTTGAGTCCTGTATTTGTGAGAAACTCTGTGATTAAAGTCATGCAGATCTCCAAAGGTGAATTCAACAAAAGGTTAACAGAAATTAGACTATAGCACTGATGCAGATCACATTAGGATGCAGATCTTTCAATAACCATTAGAGCTTTTCTGATCAGTTCCAAGCTAATATTTTCCACATGCCACTTGTAGCTTGCTCATTGATAAAACACTGACTGAAGAGATTGCACAAACAGAGAGCATCTCCATTTGGAAAGAGATGACCAACAAAACAGCAAAATCATTTTACCAGCCATCAAAGAAAAGAAGCTAAGTTATTTGCTGGGATCTCAGGGAGGGAAATGAACTCTAATCCCCACACCCCTTAGATTTGCACAGATTGTCAAGAGCTGAAAAACTTCAAAGTATAACAAAACTGTGGCTCAAATTCAGAAACATGAAGCAGTTGGAGTAGCTAATTTGGCCAAATATTTATGTTTTGGTACATAGTTGAACTGCTTATCAGACCTTCAGGAATTCCTTATTTTCCATTTTTGTGCTTTTATTTCCTCCATCTCATCCACCCCTCGCTAGAAACAAAATGCCCTCTGGCAATGTAAGTTAAAGATGCTTCTCCACAGAGGCACCAAGCCAGGCCCAAGGGGGCTGACCCCCAAGCCATTGCAAACTGCGCTCCGTGGGGTGATTTTCCCCCTGGCTGTCTTCTGGGAACTGCTGGCAATGAAGAAGTCTCTAAGGCCTCCCTGGAGAGAAATGGAAATCTTTCTCCTGATAAGTGTTCCAACCCTCCCTGAAAGATCTTTTATTGACCCGACTTGAAAAGGCTGCTGCAGCAGGACTGGCCTTCGTGTCTACACAAATTGGAGCAGAGAGGTAGGCAGCAAAGTTCCCAAGAACTTCCTGAGCTGGTGGGCCAAATCCTTGGCCTCTCTTTCACCTACCAACATTCCTTACCTTGCCTGGGTCCTACAGCTCTTTTCAACCCTAACATTAGAGAAATAGAAGGCTGCTTAGAGGGAAGATGCCAATTACAAGAGAGAGGGGTAGGTGGCACCTAGTTGTTGCTAGCTCTCAGTGCACACAGGGGTGAGGGAGGCATTTGGATAGCCTCTGTTGGAAGTTATGCTGACATACTGGATATTAGTAAGAAGGGACAGAGGGACCACTATCTCCCTTCTGCCCCAGGCTGACCACTGCTCTCAGGGATGCCTGCAGTGACAAGTCCTGCCTCTCCTATTAGCTTCTGCTGAGCCGCACCAGAGATCCCAGGTGGGTGCAGACCGGCTCCTGCTATTGGACTTCCACTGCTCCCAGGCTCCACAGCCCACAATGATTCAAGCACATTCCAGGACATTCCACAGCTGGGAGGCTGGGAGCCTGGAATGTCTGGAACCCACAGAGGGAAGGTGTCTTAGCATGCCTCCCCCACCTCAACCACATTTCCCCAAGGATCTCAAAACACTGTCCCAGGATGAGCTCATTGTCTAATAGGTATTGGTTTCTATTTTCATCCCTGCTGTTAGACATGCCTCTCTTTCAAATGAATGTCTCTTGGATTTCTTTTCCCCATAACTTATTTCATGGTAAGAACATCATATGGGGAACCAAGGCTCGGCTACTAGTTACTCAACTACTTATCAAATATCACGGAAATTCCTTTCTAGCACACAGGGCTGCGGAATTTAACTATGAGGCAGCAAGGAAATGACCATTCCAATTCCACCCTTTGAAAGCAAAATATGTAATGTGGGACCCAGACATGCATCACACATATGTCATGCGTGTGTGTGTGTGTGTGTGTGTGTGTGTGTGTGTGTGTCCCATAGTGCTCATGCTAATGCGGTCTTCAGGGCCTCCATTTCCTTACCTGTGAAATGGAGATAACGAAGTCCTTGTGACTTGTTGTAGTGCCTAGAACATAACAGGCACTTAATCAACGTTTGTTGAATAGATACATGGAAGGGTGAACACACGTAACCTTTCTAGGCTTATTTCCTCAGTCTAAACTCAGCATGCCTAATTCAAAAGGCAATTCAGAGGATTGAAGGACATCCAGGTGTCAGAAAAAGCTTTGACACCAGAAACTAACACAATGTAGCCTGTCAATCATACCTCAATAAAAATAGTAATAAAATGCTTTTGAGAACTAAAAACTGTAAAAATGCATTATTATTCATGTGACTATTAGTATTGGTGCCCAGGTGTATCGAGGCCTCACGAGTGTATTTCTCTTCTCACCTACAAGGAGCACTAGGTGAGTTCCCAGTACAAGTCAGCAAGGAGCTCCGCCCCTCTTTGGTTCTGTCTATGACTTGGTTTTTATTTACCCACCTTGCTCCGCCATTAAAATCACTGAACATCCATTGAGTACTGGAGATGAGGGGGTTTCAGAGCTTGATCAGACAACAGCATATTTGTTAGGAACACCAGTGCAGGAGTCAAACTGCCTGAGTTGGTGCCTTGATGCCACCATTACCAAGGAACTTAATCTCACTATGCCTCAGTCCATCTACAAAATGGGGACACCGGTAGAATCCACTTCGCAGGACTGCCATGAAGGTTGAATAAGGTAATACACAGAAAACACTTAGAGAAGTGCCTTGTACATGGGAAGAAATCGGTGTAACCTGTAGCCATTGGTGGTGCTACTACTATGATTATTATTGTCCCTTCACTAATGGAGCTTGTGGTCTAGTGGATGAGACCTGTGGTATGAAGCCAGAGGAATGACAGAAGACTACAAAGGTCACCAGCAGTATGCTAAGGATGCAGGGGCAGGACACATCTTTAGTCACCATCCTCATCCCCTCCTCTGTGAAGTCTCTTGTTACTATTCTGTTCCAACATACACAGAATTTAAAAATAATACTCCTGATTTCACCTGAGCAGTGCCGAGCCTAATCTATCCCATGATGACAATGCTTCCATTAGTGCCTCTCAACCTGTGGAGCCATAGCAGACCGTGGGCTCAAATGGAGCTTTTGGTCAAATAAGATCCCCAGGGCATTTTTATATCAACTGCTGCCAAGTTACATGTTCTCCATCCTGTGTTTCTATAATTCATTTTTGGGCCTAAAAACAAGACTTTGCATTTATCCTCATTGCATGTTGTTAGTTTTGGCCCAGCAGTGCAACATGTCAAGATAACTTTGAATCTTGATTCTGTCAACTGTCCTTATCTTATTTCTATCCCCTTCAGACTTGTGTCTCGTTGGTCAGCATACCTCCTTCATCTTCACGCAAGACACTGGTAAAAATGTTGATGAAAACAAACCTAAGAGAATAGCCCAATATTTCCATTGCAGAACCCTCTGCATACTTCCATGTGCTCACTAATCATTTGAGTTATGATTGTTTAAGCAGCTTTGATTTCATCGAGTGGTACCCTCTTTCACTATTTTGTTCAAATTGCCTTGTCAGTTGCCTTTCTGATATCAAGAAATGCTGGGTCTATGACATTATTGAATGTCATTTAAAATTTTTAATTTCCTTGGAGTGCTGGGATCTTTTAAATTTGATGAGAATATCAATGTCTATATCCAGGTGATCAATAAAGAACCTAGGGGATAGAGTTTAATGGATTAATTAATAAAGTTATGCCATTTGATTACCACTCCTGTAGTCCCATTTTAGGCTCTAATTTGGCGGGTACATTTGTTAGGGTGTGCTTTCTGCTCTAAAAATAGAACCTCCCAAATCCTAGTGGCTTAGGACAATGACAGTTTATTTCTCACTCACGTGAGGTTCCTGATTGACAGGCTGCCTTCCACGTGTCATTCAGGAAATCTAGTTTCTTCCATTTGTGGCTTCACCCTTTTCCTCGTCCTTGGAGTTCTCGGGGTTCAGCAGCTAACAGAGAAAAAGGAGAGACTATTACACGTGGAATGTCTCTGTGGTCCATGCCTGGAAGCAGTACACATCACCTCGGCCTATTTCACTGGTTAGAATTTAGTCACATGACCAGCTCTAGCTGCATGGGAGGCTGGGAAATGCGATCTAATTATGTGCCAGCAAAAGGAGAAAATGAGTGTAATGAACAGTAAACCTAACTCTAAAGCAGACAGCAAATATAATTTAGATGAGACCCCCCCATACAATTCCAGGTCAAGTATGGGGCTAAACCTGCCACTTGGGTTGTTTGATGGAGCAGGAGTTATACGGTCTGGGTTCTAATTCCAGCTCCACACTTCAGTAGGTGAAGAAAGCCTTGGAAAAGTCACAGAATTATAAGATTTCTAGGCCCATGAGATTACTGTCTTAGCACATTTCATCCATTGCTGAATTCACAGCCCTAGCCCAGTGCCTGACAGTTAGTATAGTAAATATATGTTCAATTGTCAGGTGAATAAGTGAATGACCTTTCTGGACTTGTTTCTTATTTTTAAGTTTACCTAACTTACAGGTTGTTGTAAAGATCAAATAGACTGTGGCTATAAAAATGCTTTGAAAACGAAAAGCCATTGTAAAAAGTACACAGTACAATTATTATTCATATGAAGACTGCCATCTGTGTCACATTCTATTATGGACTGACCTCCTCTGCATGGTTATCTCTTATAGTACATAGTAGAATATGAGCAATCTCCAAAATCCATTCAAGGTCAAGCTCTGCCCCATTTAGGTTTCTCCGATGGCTTAGAGTCTGGTCACCAGTGTCCCATCTCTAAATGAAGCAGGCATTGAGTACCTGTTGATATCAGGATGTACTAAGGTTTGATGTAATATAAGGATGAATACAACCCATACTAAAATAGATAAAAACACAGTTGGGGATCTTCTTGACAGCTTTATATACCAGATGACTCTTGTAAGTTGTCAATGAGTGTTCAACAGAGGAAAATAAAAACTCTGAAATCAATAGGAAATATATTTAATTAAAGACTGGATATATAGATGACCTTAAATGCAAAGACTCAGAATTTGAACTTTTTTCTACAGGTAACACGGGGGCCATTAACAGTTGTTAAGCCAGGAAAGCACAACGTCAAAGTGGTGTTCTGGAAAGATGTATGTGAGAGATGGTATCTTAGACAGCTAGCAGGATAATGCCTTAGAGGGGCTGATGCATAAGTCTTGGTTGGCATCAAGTCAGAAGGTCCTGATATAAGAATATGGGAAAGAAAACATAAGCCATAGATGAAAAGACTTCTAATTCTGGTAATGAGGCAGGCTGACATAACTTGAAAATTCTCCTTCAGGTATGCCTAGGATTCCAGGATAAAATATAACAAAAACAATAAAATTTTTTCAAAGCAAAATGAAGATCACAGAAGGCAGAATAATAAAACCAAGCAGGTTAGCATGTAAACTGAGTTCCATTTGCCCTCATAACTGTCACAGATTTTCATAATCCCTGGAACTTGGTTTTTAATAACCAGAGGAGATAAGGCCTTCAGCTTGCACAAGATGGGGGTGGGAAACTAGACTGCCACGTGAAGCCAAGACCCTTGTAGGCCAACCACCAGGGAGAATATTGACACCTCCAAAAAATATTCCCCAACCAGCACAGCAAAATGACATGGAAACTCATCTGTCTCTCTTTTGAAAAAAAAAAAGTCTTTCCTGAGAACTTGAAACCCTGGACCTGGTCTATACATGAATTTGTATTTTTAAATTTCCCTATTGAAATGGTCCAGAAACTTCCAAGCCAAGAAATTAATGTAAAAACTGATCCCTGGCTAGTAATATTTTGGGAGTGCCTGGCAGAAGCAATTATAAAAACACTCCAGAGACACATTCTACAATCCAGAATACAGGTAGTTTCACAAAAATAAGCAAGCCCCACACGAGATGAGCTCACAATAAAAGAAATGACAAAACACTGATGGGACAAATCCATCATGGGCAAAAGTCCCTAGGAATTACAGACACGGAATTCACCACCACCACCTCCCACCTTTCAATGAACTGAACGACTAGAGCAACACTCTGAAAGAGAAGATAAAATAAGCATGTTCAGAATGCTTAAACACATTACAAAAGGATGGAAATGCACAAGAAAAACATAACATACCCTGACTACAAAAAAGGAGATTTTTTTTTAAGAACAAAATAGAAGTCTAGAAATAAAATGCACAGCTCTTGGAATGAAAACTCAGTGGACAGATTAAGCAGTAGATTAAACATATCTGAAGAAGAATTCACGATGAGAGACCATGCTAGAGCAACATACTAGAATGCACTGCAAAGAAATAATGAGATGGAAAATTTGGAAGGGAAATTAAGATAGAAAAAGGAGCACAAGAAATATGAAGGGACGATCATGTCCGCAAGGATTTCTCGAAATGAACGAGTGAGAATGGAGCTGAGGCAGTATTGGAAGAGGTAATGGTGAGCATTTTCTAATTTGGTGGAAAACATGAATCCTTTCAGTGAGGCAGCAGATTCACTCATGAATATTACCAACATATAGAAATATTTTCAAGAACCACCTTCTTTGTGATGTACCCTACCTTCAAGCACCATCAGTGTTAGTTCTCTGGGGTTTGAAGGCCATCTTGACATCATTGTCCTTAGCCTGATTAGATGCTGTTGGCCAGGTGACCGATTGATTAGCTTTGTTCTTTAAGGAATGGAGAGTGGCACTCATATTGTCAGCTGTAACAAAACACAGGATTTCTCTTTGAAGTGCCTGAGGCATGAAAGGAAAGGGAGGAATCCTGTTTCTCAGAAGTTCCATGTTGCAAAATTCTGTCTAGGAGTAGGTAGAATGTGCAGTAGCTGGAGGGGAGCGAAGGCAACTGTGGGTGTGCATCTAAGTGTGTGTGCTTTTCTATAGCTCTACATACTCACGTACGTAAGTATATGTACAAAGAATTTGAAGTACATAAATGCACTGTCCTCTTGGCTGAGTCACATCCTAAACTGGAATTTGAGACTCTCTGAATAGGCTTTCACTGATCTTAGTGCCTCCATTAAGAGATTTTTTGGATGTCACCCTATTGGTTCAGATATAATTCAATGATTATTCTCTCCATCTAAGGGAGATGTTTTGTTTGATCAGTGGTGATGGTCATTAAAGCAGAAAGTGACCTCTGACTTCACTCCTTTTCCTCCAATTGGCGAGTAAAGGAGAAGGACTTACATGACTATTTCCCAGGGAAGGCCCTGCATGCAGGAAGGATCAAGGACCAAACCCCCCTGAACAAGAACTTTTTTCTGAGTAGGACACTGTATCTTGTCATTTCTCTCCATTCTGGGATTTGGGGTATGAGTAGCTCTTACAGATTTCTGGTCAGTGTCCTGGTGTTTTTCCTGTTGGTAGTAATGTTATAAGTTTCCCAGAGGCCGCTCATCAGTGCCCCCAAGATCTTTCCCCCTAGGTTACTGCTCAATAACTCTGTCAACCTCTCAAAACGTGGACCCCAGCTGCCCTCTTGGGAGCCACTGGCATCCAGAGCACTTTCAGAGGGCTGTACCGAGCTTCCTGGCTTGCAGGCAGCATCTCTGATCCTAGAAGCTCACTTCCTCCTAGGTGTCACACTGTCAGACAGGGGAACAGCACTAGGCCCACGGTGCCTTCCCTTGTGATTCAGCAATTTCCCCTGAGGCGCTTGGTCTGCACCTCTACCTTCCAGCACTGTTCAACCTCAGGTAGCCGTGGCATTGTACAAAAGCTCCAAATTCAATGTTAAAGTCCTTTATGGTAATTGGACGATATGGAAATTCAGTCCCAGGAGCAATCCTGGAGACCCCAAAGTACTTGGACCAAATGTATACATTTATTTCTGCTCAGAGCATGAAATTCTACCAAGAGCTACACATATACACAAAGAGAGAGAGAGAGAGAGAGAGAGAGAGAGAGAGAGAGAGAGAGAGAGAGAGAGAGAGAAATGCGATTCCTTTAGCAGCCTTGGACTTTTATTCAAATAAACAGGCTGCATGATACACACACACTCACCAGATTTTATGCATATATGGTATTACCAGCCAAGTTTAAGTTCTAAGGTTTAGTGCAGTATTTCACCCATCTAAACTCAGTTATTCAAATATACTGAATAGTGTTTGTCAGTGTGCAGTGAATTTTCCCGTAAAGACCCCTCCAAATAAGCTGTGTCCAAAATTTGAATTAGTTCTGTTGACGAGGGGATGCATCAATATTAAGGCACTTCAAAGAGATACACTTGTGCTGTATCTACTTGACACAAAATATCTTAATGAAAACTGAAAACAGTGAATCTCAAACACTAATTTTCTACATATCCAGATGATTGGCATTATATGGAGTGTCTGGGTGGTACCAAATGAATTCGGTCTTGAAAAATAAAATGAATGTCTCCTCATGAATTTTGAAAAGAAATAAAAATCTGGCAGCTTCAGTAAGAATTTAAGAAATAACTCTTTATAGGGAACATTGTTTTGTTCGATGATTACCTTTAGATACACAAAGGAACTAGAAGTGTGTCCATTTTCTCTATGAGCTCATGCTATGCAGGCTCAACGATAGTTTGTTTTCCTGTGTAATGACCAGCTTCACCTCTGTAAGCCTCTGTAATGCCACTGTTGCACATTAGCAGCCTTTTTAACTTTAATGTTTGTTAACATAAATAACTTTATATAGTGTTCTATATACAGTATTTGATAGTATTATACCACATTTATACTATATAAATTACATGAATTTAATGTTATATAATTATCATACAGTTCATATGTATAGTTACATAATTCAGCAGACATTATGGAGTATCCAATATGTGTATCACCCTTAAAAGATCTATAAAATGCAGTCCTTGACTTCCAGCAATTACATGCTTTATTTTCACATTCAACAGCAAGTCCAGATTTTATCAGAAAGGTTTTTGAGGCTTTCTGTGGTTTCTAGGGGAGCTGTTTTCCCCTTAACACCCCTGTGCTCTTGATTCACCCCTTCTTGCACCCCACGGAGCAGTATGTTACCCAGATGTAACTTGGAGGGAACTGATTTGGGATGTGTCCTTAATCTCCCCCAATCCAGGAGGCCTGTGTCATCCAACCATGCACATGACTGGACAGGAGTCTGTCAAATTCTGGGGTTTTGTATGTTAGGAAGCCTATTGTTGCAGCACAAGAAAGCGCCTTTCTTGAGAACCAGTTTTATCAATAATGAAGTATTGTTTAGATCTTATCTGCCACGTCTTCCTCTCTCCCCCTTGGTTCAGAACTCAGGTAGAGAGAAGGGTGTAATTTAATGGGGCCCCTTCCAACCCCAGAAGGGATAAGGCGGTAACAGGCAATTATAATACAAAGGGCAGTGTGAGTTCCAAAGTGGAGGAGATCATTAGCAAGGGAGAACTCATTTCTATCAAGACAATTGCAAAGAAGCTCGATCCTAGTAGGGACATCCACGAGTGGGGTGCATCCTACTTCAGAACTTGTTATAATTTTATATATTGTATCTAGCATATAATTTAATCAATAAATTTAGTTATCAATAACTAAACTATAAATAAATAAATTTAGTTATCAAGTGATTTTGAGTAAGAGGTTTTTTTTGCTTCTTGCTATATTGGATGTGAAAATAAAGCATGTAATTGCATGGTGGCTGAAGTCAAAACTGGTGGGAAAAAAAAAATCTCAGGAAATGAAAGTGGAGAGGTAGTTTGGGGCCAGAGTTAGAGGGTCCGAAATGTTTTGTATGTGTTTGGGTCTTTATGCTTTTGGCATCGGGCAGCCATTGAAAGTGTCTGAGCAGAACAACAACCAGCTTAGACGTGGCTTCTAGAAGACTAACATGGTAGCAGTGTGTCAGAATATAAGGTACAGTTCAGCAGGGACATTGATTAGGTGATTAGGGCATTAAATAAGGTAGAAGGAAGTCGGATCTTGAACTAGAGTGTATCAGTGGGAATGAAAAGGAAGGAGCAAACACAAAAGCTATGTTTCCAACAAAGTTGACAGACGTTAACTACTAATCAGATGGGGATAAGAAAGAAAGCAGAATGAAAAATTCTATCAGTGTTTTGAGCTGGTGCGATTAGAAAGATCTTTGAACAGAAACGGGAAGAAATAAATGTGCAGGGGAAAAAGGAATGAATTTAGATTTGACCCTATTAAGATCAAGACACTGGTAGATGATATGGGGGAAAACTTACAGCAAGGAATTTGAAAAGCCAAATCAGAGCCAAAATTGGAGTGGTCAGGCCTAGAGAGGAGGCTTCAGAAGTGAGTCACGAAGAAGGAAGAATTGAAGCCCCAAGACTGAATGAGTTTATGGAGAACTCATTAGAAGTGCAGGTGGAGTAGAGGGTCAGGCACAGATTCTTAGGGAAAACTTTTATTTAGAGATGGAAAGCAAGAGGAAGGGACATAGGGATACAAGAAGGAATAAGAAAAATACAGTATCAGGAGGTGAGAAACTCACGGGAGTGGGGAGGTGGCTGGGGATGGGAGAACACGGTCAATGATATAAAGTGGTTAAGCAAAATGAGAAAAAAAACACTGCATTTGGTCACCAGCTGATGAAGGACCTTTATAAAATTATTATGGAGCAGTAAGCGCTAAAGCCACATTGCAAGGATTAAGAAGCAAGTAGGTGGTCTCAGAATGGAAGCAGATGACAAAGAGGGGTTTCAAAAAAATTTCGTGATGAGCAGAAGAGGAAGGCACTGGCCTAAGGGATTCAGCAGAGCAGAGGGAGAGTGGCTTTGTTTATGTGTTTGTTTGTGGATCGGAGTTTTGGGCTGGCTAGCTGGTTTTAAATAGGAGAAACCTGAGTGCAGTTACAGGGAGGAAGCAAGACTCAGCAGTGAAGCTAAACAGAGGAAGAGAGAGAATGTGAAACTGAGATCAGAGCTTCAGGGCAGGTAGGAGGAGCTCCAGTGGGGACTGGAAGGGCAGTTAAGCCTGGGAAGAGGAAACTGTAAAAGGGGCCCGTAGAAGCTGGAGACATAGTATCAGAACCAAAGAAATCTAGGGTGGACAGAAGGGCATTGCCATGAGGCAAAGGAGGTAGACCAGATGCTTGAGGTGAAGTGGGTTGAAGTGAGCAGTGCCTGTAGGCCGGTGGGGGCTGGGAAGGAGCAGCTTTGGGTCTGTGCACTCCCCATCTGAAGTCTCCTCCTCCACTGCCCTCACTCCCTCCCCACCCGCCCCCACACAAATGCCTGCCTGTCTGACATATAAAATCTTATGAAGCATGAAAGCCAAGTCTATTTTAATCCTAAAATTACCTTCTACTTTGCTATTTTGTAACTTGTGTTGTTCCTAATTATGGTATTAGCCAGTCAAAGTTTTAGTTTTGTTTTTTTTTTTAATTCTAGAAGATGAATGAGGCCAAAAAATGTATAAATAGATAATCCACATTGTTCGTTTCTGCGTTTCTTCAGAAGACAGGATGCCAGATCGAAGACATTTGAGATATAATCTGTTATCAGTCTAAGTGCTGTTAAGTCTGAGTTTTTAAAGAAACTTAAATCGCAGTTCGGTATTTGCATTACTACTTGTAAAGCCTATTTCTGCTGATAGTACCTGAATCTCTTTTGATGATGAAAGAATTGGGAAGTTAGAGTCATTGCATGATGGATTTGGCAGAAACTTTCCTGTTTTTCTCCACTGTTGCCTAGTCTGGTTGGGAAAACTGAAGGATTGCCCCATGCCTTTTTGCTTTCTCTTTACTTATCTTCTAATGTTTCTGAATGTTTGATTTATATTTAGAGTCAGACACAGTGGGTGCTGTGAGAAAGGGAGACTGGAGGGAGGGAAGGAGGAAGGGACAGAAGGGGCAGACAGAGCCAGAGAATCAGAATCCTGGCTTGGGTTCTGGCCTTTTCTGTGAGGGGGCAGTCCACCCCAACTTAGACTTATTATTTACTCCAGGGCTAGTAAATTCCCCAGCAGCGACGGCTGCTGCCGCCTCATAGCCTCATGTCTGTGAATATTTTTGCTTACGTGGTATTTTGTGAATCCCTTTCTCCGGGGAACAGGCTCTGGGGCTTAGAGTCCACGGAGCCTGCCATCCAGGGGCATAAAGCCCCCTTTGGACTTTTCCTCCAGATGTCTCGGTTGGACAAACATTCTCTCTTATCAGGAGCTTGCCTCTGTTACACACATTGCTGACTTTACTTCCAACCAGCAGCAAATGATTTTCCATATCTCCTCAAGCATCACTCACAGCTCCACATTATCCCTCTCCTCCACCTTTGTCCTTGGAGCTCATGGTGGGAGCCAGGGTCTGCCAGTTTTGTTAGGCATGAAAGTAATTGGTGACCCCGTCAGAGGGCAGAGCCCTGAAGTCAGAGCCAGTCTGCACAAGAGAGCTAAGGTCCGCTAGCCCCCCAGACCCTGCCTATGTGTCCTCTCACACAGTTCCACCTGGACTCAGGTCTACCCTCCACGGGCTGTGTGCCAAGCACTGGACCTGGGATCCCTTCTCTTTTTTACCAAAATTACCCTCCCTGTGTCCTATTCCTGTCACCAGGTGAGAAGCAGCAAAGGACAGAGGCTGAACGGGTAGATGTTGGAGATGGATTCTGAGGGAATGTGAATCCCACCTGGGCCATTTACTAGCTGTCTGACTGGGCAAGTGGACTTCCCTCCCTCACTTCCCTCATCTGTAGAAAAGGAGTAATAATGGCACCCCTGTGATAGCGTTCTGTGAAGAATAATGAGTTAAATTGTGTACGAGGCGCTCTGTAGTGCCAAGTAAGTGTTAGTATGACCTGAAAAAGTCACTCTTCAGAGATGTTAAAAGTGAGAACTCTTTTGTGTGTTGTCCCTCCTATGAATTTTGTATTTAATGAGAGCCTTCTGGAAAGGGTCCAAGAAATTCACTTCAAAGGACAGAACTGTAGGGACAACACAGAGATCTTCCCATCACTCAAATCATGCTAATGAAGCTGTCTAAAATACTGGTCCTCCCAGCCAGATATTCCCTAATCTAATTCTTTCAATCAAAGACAACGGGGGCAACATCACAGATCAAAGAATTAATCCAGGGTGCAAATTGGGCAGGGCTAGAACGGGGTCAGTGTCAGTACCTACACTAAATACCACAGCACAGAAGAAAGTACAGTGCACTTAATGACCTGACATTTCCTTTCTAGACTTGATTTTTCCCCATCCAGGATACAAAGGTTGAAAGCAAATAGGATTCCCTAAAGTAGCTAATGTTTGCAAAGAAAATCACCAAAATGGGAAGTTCCTAACACAGGCTTAGGTGATTGACTTCCTAATGATCCCTCATAAATCTCAAATACGTCTGACTGAAATGTATTCATTAGGAATAAAAGGAAAGAAGGGCTTAGGATGAGTGGCAGACCCCGAAGAGTGGAAGATGGATCAGTAGTGCCAAGACCTGCCCGGTGCCCTGCACTCGTGGCCCACTAACATCAGAATCTGAACTCAGTGGACTTTTGTCAACTGCTACTACTACTACTATTATTGTTATTATTAGATTCTTCAGGTCTTGCGTCCTCTTCCAGTTTTGAGAATTCTTTCCCTATACACATTGATGGGAGGGAAAGCTTGCCTCCCATTGCCGAAGCTGAAGACCCTGTCCCGGCCTCCCTTGCAGCAGGGGCTCAGGCTGTGATGGAGGCTCCGTCAGTCAGACGAACTCCTTTCAGGCTGAGCTGGTGGTGCAGAGAAGCAGAGACAGGGAGGACACTTGCTGGCAGTTGACAGCAGGAACATCAACAGTGAAGACTTCCCAGTGGCGGCGGGGGCTGAGGAGCAGCCGCTGCACGTGTGAAGGTGACTTCCAAGGGCAGGCGGAGGCGTCCCGCGTTATCCTCGCTGACGGGCTCTGGAACGAGATTTTGGCTGCGGTCCTGGCTGCTGCCAGGCCTCGTTTGTTCCTGCTCAGTTTCTAAGCCTGTTTCTGAAGTCTGTGAAATACACAATATCCTTTTATTAAATGCTTTTTCTGCTTAAATCAACCACATCTGTTTCAGTTGTTTGCAACTATAAAAGCCTGACTAATACAACCGGTAAGACAGGTTATTTTATTGTGATGGCTGGGACTGCCAGCTGTCTGCCAATGTTCTCCATTTCAACATTTGGGAAGAGAACTCCAGATTTTAGCTGGATCCACAGCAGCATTAGGTCCTGATCTTAAAAAGAAAGGGTGCATGCTAATTCTATTGGGTGTGTCTTTTCTGGGTCAGGTTGATTGATTTTCCTCCTCACTGGGTTAAATTTTCCAGTTTTTGCATACTGGGTCATTTCTGGTGGGATGTTAAACACTCCATTTTATCTTGTTAGGTGATGAATAATTCTGTATCCCTGTCAATATGCTTGAGTTTTTTCTGGGATGTGGTATATTGTCTTCTTGTGCTGCTGTAACAAATGATCTCAAGCTCAGTGGCTTAAAACAATAGAAATGTCTTCTGTCACAGTCCTGAGGGCCAGCAGTCTGAAAGCCAGGTGTCAGCAGGGCATTTCCACAGGTTCGAGAGGACAGTCCTTTTCTTACTCTTCCGGTTCTGCTGGTGCCCCCTGTTCCTTGGCTGAATCACTCCTTCCTCTGTCTTCACATCGCCTCCTCTCTGTGCCTGTCTAATCTCCTGCCTCCCTCCTATAAGGACATTTGTGATGGCATTAGCGCCCACCTGGATAATAATCCGGGATGATTTCTTCATCTCAAAATTCTTCATGTTATCACATCTGTAAAGATCCTTTTTCCAAATCTGGTAGCACTTATAGGTTCCAGGGATTAGGACTTGATATTCTGGGGCCACTAGTCCCTTACCTTTGGAAACAATTTGATCTCTCAGATCTTGTTTTAAGCTTTATTTGCCCCACTACTGGGGCAAAAACCTCAGAGAATCTACCTGATGCCCTATGCACGGTAAGGTTTCCTACTCTGGCTGGTGGGAAGAGAAGTTCTTGCTGACAGTGTGAGCTCTAGGGGATGTTCCTTCTCAAACTCTCGGGTGTGTGTCCTCCCCAGGCCGTGGCTAGTTTCCGCACACACATGCAGTGCTCAGTGCTTAGGTGAGACCTGGGGAGGGGGAACCCTCTGCAGATCACAGCGTTGTTCTCTGTTGTTTCTCTGACATTCTCTTTCTCTGTACTCTGTTCTGTGGATCCTAAGTCCCTGGGCTCAGGGACTCCAAGCCCTGCTTCCTCAAAAACTTGGATATTTCCATCCTGCACTGTGCCCTGGGGCAACCGAAGGCTTACCTCATTTATTTCCAGTCTCTCAGGCTGTCCTTTGTTGCCTGATATCCACATCTTGACAACCCTTGTTTCATACGTTTTTGTCTATTTTTGTTGCTGTTTGAAGATTATACATCCAGTCTCTGTTACTCCATCTTGGCTGGAAATGGAAAGCAATTTTCTCTTTTTTTTTCAGTAAAAACTATAACCAAGTGTAATTTTTCCCATTTCTCCTCCTGCTGCCTGGAATGTGGATGTGACAGTGGGAGGTAGAGCAGCCATCATGGACCCTGAGGTAAGAGCCAGGTGTTGAAGCTGACAGAAAAATAAGATAGAAGGGACCCAGGTTCCAGTCCCACACTGACTACCCAGACTCTGATATAGAGAGACATACATTCCTATCTTGTTTGAGCCATTGTAGTTTTAGATCTCTTCAGTTCTGTAGCTTGATTGGTACCCACTAATGCAACTATTACCTGTAAAACATCAAAATGTCCTTTACTTTTGGTCTTCCTGGCAGAATGATTTGGAAACGATCCAGTTCGTCACTGAATGGTACCTGTGCACCATGATATCAGTCTGTAGTCACAGTCTCTTCAACAATTCAAAAAGGATTTCCCGTGGGAATAAGTACCTAAGCCTGTGTGCATGTGTGTAGTGTGTGTGTATGCATATGTGTGTTACACAAATCAACAAACACTGTATTTTATTTTTGTGGAGAGCGGTTGGGACAGAAGGAGCAAGAGTACAGGACAGGACTGATTATGTTTTTGTGCCTAGTCTCCATCTAAGGCCTGAACCAGGCCTGACTCTGAAAGAAACCTCAAAAAGTTTCCTAAATTCCAGGAACAAGTATCTCAGGAAGGTAGGGAGGTCTTATCTTAAGGCCTGCCACCTGGACCAGATACCCCCAGGCGTATGTGACTTAAGTGATTGAATTAATGTCTGATTGGACGAATCTGTAGGCAATTCATGTGTATATAAGCCATGCCAGAATAAAGCTTCTTCGCATTCTGCACCAGACAGTTTGCCTTCCTGTCGTCCTGTATATACAGCCCGACGCCCCCACTCAGGAACTGTTCGACTCCTGCCGGCAGGCCCCGGCATATTTTTACCTCTAATGAAGTTTTTAAGCACAATAAGTAACACATACTAGATAGTATTTTAGTATTCAATACATCCAACTTCCAAGGACCCTAAAACTATGACCTGTGGGCTAAATCTGTCCCATTACCTGGTTTTGTACAGCCCACACACTAAGAATGGTTTTTACATTTTTAAGTAGTAGAAAAAAATAACTTTTTGACAGGCAAAATTATACAAAATTCTAACGTTACTGTCCATGCACAAAGTTTTATTAGAACACAGCCACACTCGTTCATGGATTGTTTCTGTGCTTTAACGGCAGAGTTAAGTATTTGTGACAGAGACCGTATGACATGCACAGCCTGACACATTTACTATTGGGCCCTTGCAGAAAAAGCATGCCGACCCCAATTTTAGTTCAGAGAAATACTTCAGCAACAGAAAATGATAAAAAAAAAAACAAAACAGGGCCATAGGCACCAAGTTCACTCATCATTCATAATTCAACAGTGTGTTCCCATGTTACAGTCAATAGCTGTTGGACGTGGCTGTTCCCCATGCATTTTGCACCACCACAGAGCATACATCCAAATCAAGGTTTTCTACTCTGCCCATCAGATTTGGAAGTGGACAGTTCTTGGGTTTCCTCTCATCTCCACTTCCAGGAAAAAAAAAGGGCTTATTTTTTACATTTTTGTTGATAAATATTGTATTGGAGTATTTCAAATCCTCATAATCAAACTGACCAACAATGCAACCATACTCTAAGAATACATGTGTCTCTCACACAGGGAAGTTTCTTGATTCTGTCTCATGCTTTACTCCACTTTTGGAGAACTGTTGACTAAGTATGTTACTCAGAAACCCCTAAACTGTATCATCTCTGAGGCTCTGTTCATGTCTAAGGGAGGGTAACACTTGTCAAGCACAAGCTGGTAGAAATGGGAGTACTACAGGATCAGGTGGTGGTGTTAGGGTCACATATGGTCTGGTAACTGAGGAATAGCTGGATCCTGCCCTAAATCACCCGCCTGTGGAAGCCTCGCCGAGAGTGATGTGTACAAATTATGAAACCAGACAAAGTAACACTTTTCTCTCAGCAGGGCTTGAATCCTACACACCACGTAGAACCCAGGGAACTCAGCTGAACCCACGGAAGCCTCCTTTAATGGAAGAGAGGCCTGAGGTCTGTGTCTGTCCGTTTTTGCACCAAGGTCCAAAACTGTTGGATTAAGGAAAGGCCCCACCCAGCAAAAGAAAGAGGCCTTTGCTTGGAGGCGCGGAGAGGAGCTAGCCTGAGCTCCCCGCACAAGGACCCAGGCCCCGGAGAACTGTGCTTGAGGCGTGAGAAAGGGGTGACAGGTGTTCCCAGTTCTGAGGAGCATGCCCCGGCCACCTAACCTCACCAGTCTCAGAAGCGGCAGAGAAAAGGGAGGCCACGGGGAGAAGGAGCCGACCGCACCCACCTGGGACTCCCTAGTCGATGAGAGTTGACTGCCGCTTTGCAGAAAGAGGAGGAAGCAGAAGCCAGCCGCCTGGATGGGCACAGGGCCGCCTTTATCTCCCACCACACCGATGCCTGCCACCCCATCCAACACACATCCCCACCTGGTAAATGTCCTTAAAGCTGACCAACCACAGCAGAGGAGGGAAGGGAAGGAGACAGGAGGAATGTTGAGCTCCCCCTGGAGGCCAGGGCCAGCTATAGGCCAGAGGCATCAAAGGTTGCTCTAAGTTTACCTCGAGGGCACTCCTTTGAGGTGGTCTGACTGACTGCATCCATTTAACGAGTAGGGAAACTGAGGCTTAAAGAGGCTAAGGATTTGAGGGAAAATCACGGGAGTTGGAGTCAAACAAACCTTGGGTGACTTAGCCAGTTACTGACTGGGTGATTTAGCCAAGGTATTGCAGTGTTAAAGTAAAAATAAAGTGAAATGGTGTTGCATTTGCCAAACTAGCACTGAGCCTGGCATATAGCATGTGTGTGGCAATTTTAGTTGTTTTCCTTTCTTGCCCAAGATCACAGGGTCAGTAAGCAGCTAGATGGGCTGGGGTTCAAACACTGGTCTTCCTGATCTGGAGCCCCAGGGGCTCCCCCCTTGGCGAAGCCCTCTTCTCAGCTTCCCCTGAGAATGAAAGCCAGGTTCCCTTTCCACAGGCCTCTCCCAGTTAAGCTGGTTAATCTTGACATGTAAGAAATAAGATGGGTCCCAAACAACCCCTTTTTAGGGCTGAGTCCTGTCCTTTCCCCGCAGCTTCTTCTCTCCTGCACCCGGAGAAACAGAAACACTCCCTCGTGAGGGGCTGGAACTCAGAAGCCTGGCCAGCCCTGCCCTTTCCCCGTGATTTTTCAGGCTCACAAGGGAAATCCTTGCAGGGAATCCCTCTGGGCCGCAGAGTCCAGCCCTTTTATGGACGGATTCTCCTGCCGCTGCATAGCAAACCCTGAGCAAATTTTTTCGCATGCAAGAGGCTACAGATCTTTTTGTCCAAAAAGCAAACATGCTGCTCTGATTCATAACAGCAGCTCAGTTTTAAAGGTTTTCAAATCCACTGGATGCCTTCTCTATAAGACTTTCCTCCAAGTCAATAAACAGGAAGGTACCAAAGCCAAAAGGATCACCCTATTTACAAAACGATTTTTGTCAACCTGGCTACGTCTAAACTAGGGTTTCTTGACCTCAGCACTAGTGAATCTTTGGGTAGGGCGCTTCTTTACACTGTGGAATTTTCAGCAGCAACCCTGGTCTCCCCCGATTACACCTATTACGCCAGCCCACCCCTACCCCCAAGCTGTGACAAAGACATCACTAGACATGATCAAATGTCCCCTGGGAGGCAAAATTGCTCCCACTTGAGGACCACTGCTCTAAAAAGACCTGGTATAAGATTTAAAATGGGTTATGAGCCTTCTGTTTTTAAGCTTTCTGCCATACGTGACAACTTAAATCCTTAATGAGTTGAACTGGGAATTTTGGGGGTGCCCAAGGTGGATGGACTTAAGGGTGCCAGAGCAGTGGTGCACAGCACAGTGTTGAGAATGCACCATCTTATTCCTTCCTCAATTATGTCGGGACAAGAGGAGCAGAGCAGGGCACAGAGCTAAACTGACTCTAAGCGACCCAGAAGGTGAACAAAGCTTTTCTGAAATACAAGATGCAGAAACTGCCTAGAAACTTCCTCACAGTAGCCTGAAGGCAATTCGCATGCGACTTCATTTAATCCCTGATACAACTATACAAGATATAGGTGTCATATCTTTTTTACACAGGTAACCAAACCTAAGAAAGGTTAAGTCATTATCCAAGGTCAGTCAGCTGGTAGATGATAGAGATGGGCTTAAAACTCAGATTTGGATGGGGATGATGGTAATATTAGAGATCAACTGGTGTTCATGTTTGGCCAAGGATTTGAATACATCAATTATTTTAATCGTGTTGTGTGGGTTGTATATGGTAAGAGTAGGACAGAGGTCATTAGCCTTTTTTGTTTAGCCATTTTTTCCCATCCTTTCAGGTCAGGCATCCCAGATACCAGATTTTTTTTTTTTTTTGAGCAAATGCAATGTCTTACCCTATTAACCACCGTCACTCTGGTTCCCTCTTCCCTTGGCTGGCTAGAATATCCTGGTGCCCCTGAAGTCATGACTCCTGGAAGTCGCTAATTCTCAGCCTGATATCTATGTCCAGAGCAGCTGCATTCTTTCAGATCAATCATCATCCTCTGGAAATTCAGCCTCAGTAGTTAAACTACAAGTCCCACTGCCTACATTCCAAGAAAAGTCCACCTGCCCTGCTATTATTTCTCTTACAGAAAAAGCCCCCCCAGTGGGCACTGGATTAGTGGAAGTAAAAGTATAGAAAATAAGAAGGAAAGGGGGGCAAGATGGCAAGAAGGACAGAAAAATGCTGCAGAATACGCAGTACAGAGCTGGGAAGAAGAGAACACTAAAATCAGAAGGTTAGGAAGACAACAAAGAGAAAGCATAGTCAAAAATGAGAAAGAAAGAGATGCAGAGAAACTTAGCTGAAGGAAAGAAACACTAAGTACAGAGAATCTGCTCCAAAGCCAGATGTGGCTACTGACTTCTGGTTAGCTTTTAATTCGAACAGTATCTTGAATAAATGGAAAGGTGTCTGTGTGCAACTCATATAGCAAGAACTTCCACTTATCAGAACCCAACCATTCTAGACTGTTAAATGAGCCAGAATGGTTTAGCTGTACTCTATTTTTAGGAGAAAGATAGAAATAGTAAGAGTAAAAAGCTACTGTTAAAGATTCAAAAGAAAAACCCAAGGGGGATCCTCAATATAGATTCACACATACTTAGTGCCAAATGGAAACCCCATCACAAAATATTGAACTTGTTTCCCATAAATCACACTGGACAAGCAGCCTCATACTACAGAATTTTACCTACATGTACAAAAATATTCTTCAAACAACTGACCCCAAATCCATGAAAGTATAAGAGTTTCCTTTACTGGTTGCTTATAATTATTCCCACAATAACGCTGTAAGGTGATGACCATTATTTCCACTGATAAAATGGAGACATTATGGTCAAGAAAGGTTGAGTAACTTGTCCAAGGTCACACAGCTAGTTGCTGGGATTGTGTCTAGACCTCTCAGTCTTTCCTCTACCCCACCCCACCCATTCAAATACACACACATTGCCATATGGTTGTATTCAATGCACTGTTTCTGCTACAGCAGAACAGTAAATCCAGAAATTCTAAGTTTTTTTATCCACAAAGTCTGAAATGAAATTGTGCTTTATGCTCAATTCACAGAACTGCAGAATTCCAGGGCTGGCTGGCAGGGACATCAGGGTCATGAAATCACCTTCTCTTTCTTTGTAGATGAGCTAAACCAGGCTCAGTGAATTGCAAGGTCCAAAGTCACAATGTTCGTCACCACAGTTAACTAGAAAATTAAATTAACTCAAAATCCCCTTTCTTGAAATGATCCTATTCCTGAGGGTTTTCTGGTGCCCTGAGGTCTCATTCTTCTCTCCCAGAGGGCTGCTTTGCTGTTCGCACACTGACGGTGGGGTCTACAGAGCCTCCCAAATGCACCATCTTGCCTCCCTCCAGTAGTGGGGTGGGGGATGGGGGACACAGTAGGAGCAGCTCTGGCATTGTTGGGGTGCAGAAGACCCAGGAGGTCTATTTGGCAGACCACAGCTTTTCCAACTCTTCGCCTGATACTATTACTTTTATAACCTATGGTGCCCTTTAAATACAGTGTAACATAACAGGCTTATAATTCAAAACACATTTGTACAAAATGTAAAATGTGTATTGTACAAGCCCATGAATATAAGAAGCAATGTTCCCTTCAGGACTTCTATTGAAAGCAGACAACGCTGCTTCAAATCATCTGACATTTTTTGTCTGCTTGCTTTCATTCTCTGCATTATCCACTCATTGTGTTTGCCTATCGATCAACTGTTGGTTTTCACATGGGTCCTCTTGCTGGTATGTAGTGCATGTTAAGCGCTTGTTTTCTTTCAGGACAGACATTCCCTGCTGTGCTTTTCCTGGATTTGAACTGTTTTTATTATTTACTTTATGCTGCCATGGAGATGGGGAGATCACAGATGTTAAGAGTTGGAATCTAGGGCCACAGGAGACATTTATCATTGTACTTTGTATGAAGTGAGCTCTTGTTCCCTATTTCTGCAGAGCCTAGTGTTTATTTTATAAAGAAGTTACTAATGAGGACTAAAGCCTAATGAAACTCGGCTTCACCTCCACAGCACGGATTTTCTGCAACAGCAAGTGATCTTACAAGAGAGCAAAGTGAGGCTCAGGAGAACGAGAGATTGGCAGCTCTCTGTCAATTTTTCCCCTTGTAGGAAACAGAATGATGCATTGGAACAAGGATCCATTCATCGCTCTTTCCCAGCCTTCTGAAGAAGAGAAACTTTCCCAAATCACTTCAGCCCTGCACTGCAAGGGAACAAAGAACTGGAGCTCCCCGAGATGCCGCCATCACCTCTGGTGGATATTGGCTGAGTATCAGTGAGCGAAGCGTGAGACTGAGCAAAACAAAACATGGTGGGCCATGCTTACAAGGCTACATGCTAAAGCCACCTAGTTTAGTCACTACCCAGAGTGGGGGGTTAAAAACATGGCAGCCTTTATTATGTTCAAGGCTCTGTGGAGCCCCAGGTACAACTGAATTGAGGCAGAGATAAAAACACGAACACAAAAACTCACTGCAGTTACCTTTGGTGGTTGATTCGGATCATAGTGGCTTTTGAACAAGTACCTCCTAGAGCTCATCCCCTGGGCCGGCCAAGGTAACTGGTGGTGGTTGTTGCTTTATCCAAACCAGATCGGGGGCTTTAACGGTTCTCTTCAGCGCTCAGGTAAGGCCACTGATGTCCAGACAAAACAAAGCAGATGAACACCCAACAGTGACAGAAGACTGCCCTCACCACAGGATTCCAGTGCTTCGAGAAGCATCTCCTACCCACAGTCTCCAGCTGCCCAGATCTTTGCCCTGATCCCCTTCTATGTCTCACTTTTTTAGGAGACTCTGACGACTGCCCCATTTCCTGGGACGCCTGCTCCTTGATTATTTGGCTTCATCTAGGCTTTACCCTGGGCACTGTGTGTGCTTGAGATTTTCCATGGGTCTGTACAAGTTCCTTTAGCCAGCTCTGTAATTCCCTCCTGCTCCCAACCCTTGTTTTGGGGACCCTAGCCCAACATTTGCCGTTAAAGATATTGGATATATTGTTTCCTCCTTTCTGTCTCTACTCCTTCTGGGTTTTTTGTTTGTTTTTCACACTCACTCTTTTCTCCACTTCTCCCTTTCCTTCTTTTTTGAAACTCAGATTTTCTCTTTAAACAATCATTTTTCTTTTCCCAGGGACCCTTATAATGTGGCTTGAAAATTAACCTTTCTATAGCTAAAATGTTTGGACGACATTGGACTCGATTCAGCCTTTAGTTCTAACATTTACTAGCTGTTGGGTATTGGGGAAAATACTTCACATCCCTAAACCTTGATTTCTTCATTTGAAGCATAAGGACAATAGTGCTTACTGAACAGAGCTGTTGTGAGGGTGGCATGGGTAAAAAACCCCAGTAGGTTCTCACTGAAAGGAGATTCATTCATTCACCTTAACTCAAAGATTTATTTGACAAATATTATTCATCTAGGTATGACATGTAGGTAATGGTGATAATATTTTCAGAAAGTAAAAAAATCCAGATATAGCTGTCTGAGGTTTTACCCTTTTTGCAAACTAACAAGTTAGTCTGATGCAGGCACATGGATGCTGGTGGAAGACAAAAGACTCCTGGATCAGAGGCAAAGGACTCTGTTTTTCACAGTAATAACAGCAGACAAAGTGTTTTACCAGTTTTCTTATGCCAGTTTCCTGAATCGCAGTCTTCACAAGACAGCATGAAGGGGGCCAGGTGACAACTGTACACACAATGGGCGGCTTTACAGGAGAGGAACCCGGAGCTTGGAGAACCTAAAGTTCTTATAGTGGTCAGTAAAGCATGCCTGCTCTTTGCTGAAGGGGGAGACACCATTTCTATCCTTCAACACTGTTTATAAAACATCCTTGAAAAGATAGTCTAGAAGAAAGTCAATGCCTCTGGTTGCAGGATGTCCAGAAATGCAAGAAACCTGTGGAGGACTGCCTCCAAACAAGAGCATATTGCTTGTCAAGCATTAGCATAATCCTAGTGACAAATGGACAGAATATATGAAATTTGAATGTAAGTTCAAGTCTTTCAGGCCCATCGCATTATAAAAGAATCTATGCTAAAAGATGGAACACTAGTCTTTTAATTGCAACATAAATCTAAAGTCATTTGCTACAATTTAAAAACAGCTAAAGCCAGGATTTATGTATTACTTAGTACAGGACAAGGCTCATAGACCATCTTTATTTGGCCACTTACTTGGGCTCCCATCTGAGATACAGCGTTATATCAAACTTTTCTTCCTTTCTCATTAAATGAACAACTAGATATAAGTATATGGTTTATAGCAGTATGAGAGAGTGGTTAAGGACTCAGGCTCAGAAGTCAGCCTGCCTAAGCTCAAATCTCAGTTTAGTCACCATAGAGTGACCTTGGGCAAGTTATTTAACTTCTCTGTGCTTTATTTCTGCCTCTGCAAAATGGAGAAAATAGGAGTGTTTACTTCATAAAATTGATGAGTGGAAAAAATGTTACAATCCATGTAAAGTGCTTGAACAATGTCAGGCTTAAAATAAATGTTAGCTATTTTTAATCGCAAATATTCACACAATTCTTGGGATATAGCATTATTCCCAAGTGGAGGACTTTTTTAAATGTGTTCGATCTCTAAGATTTCAGAATAAATCTACAGGCACTTATAATCAAAACTGCCCTCCCACTTCTCTGTGCCTCACCACCAGCCAACTTTAATACGGTTCTATGTAAATAAAGAAGAGAAACAAATTGGTACCAAATGAAAGGCCCACCTTCTCTGAGCATTCATATAGTTAGTATCAAGTTTTCTTTCCATTCTAAGAAGAATGTTCTTTTATAAACATAGTTCATGTACTAAAGGGAGATGAAGAGGACAGCATTTATGGGTTCTTATCTAGAAATAATCTGGGTTGTTATTATTTTGTTTTGGTTTTAGTTGTAGCTCAAACATGCTATTTAATGGCTAAATTGGTAAAATTGAAAATAGAAATTTCTCTACTTATGTTTTCTTAATTTTTTCTTTTCAATTCTTGAGTTCTCCAAAGGCAATCAGCACAAGAAATTCTGGGGCTCAAAGAAAATGTTTTCCAATCCACTAAACACAGACTAGCCCTGGTTATAATTATCTGTGTCCTTTCTCAATTGGAGCTGGAAAAGCATTTGCAATCATGGCATCAAACTCCTTGCTTTGTGGACCAGGACCCTGAGCCAGCCGAGGCTGGGGACACCGCCACTCAGTGAATAGCAAAGCTGGGAGCTGGAGCCCAGCGCCATGTATTGCTCTGCCTCATACCTTTCCTTCTGCCAGACTACTTTCTATCCCCTACCCTTCCCTTCATTCTCAGGATCAGAGCAGGTGAGTTTAGTTGGTATTGCATGAAACAGTTTTGAATGAGATGTGTGGAACAGAAAAGGAATGTGTTCCATTTCAGTCAGTGTTTATCTGCAGTTGTGAGCAAGGTAACATTGTTACTCTGATTGCCCAGCTTGAGTTCTTTCAGTGAATTTAAACTACGGTGGTCCTAAGGGTGATGACACTTCCTTTTGACACTGTAATGGCAGATACATGATATTATGCATTTGCCAAGGCCCATAGAACTGTACACTACCAAGAGTGACCCCTACTGTAAATTATGCACTTTAATAATAGCATATTGATATCGGTTCATCAATTCTAACTGATGTACACACTAATGGGACAGGTTAATACTAAGGGAAATGGTTGGGGGATGGGAGCAGGCATATATAAGAACTCTGTACTTCCTGCTCAGTTTTTCTGTAACCCTAAAACTGCTCTAAAAAATAATATCTAATATATATATATATATATTTTTTTAAACTACAGGGGTCCAACCTTGTTATATTTGAGAGATAGGGTGATAATGGAATCTCCTTACCAACAACAATAACCAAACAAACACCACTGATTTGGTATATCATTTGGCATTGGTCTTTGATTTGAAAAAGTAAATTCTAGAACTCATTATTCATATTCATATTCATACCAAACATGAAAGTTTACAATGCAAATGCTATTTCTTAATAAAATGGGCAATTGAACGGCACTATTTAATGTAGTTCTAAAAGAAGTTGCCATCTTATCAATAGCTAGTGTACATCCACTCATTGTACCATGAACATGTAAATTAACCTTGATAATGGTTTTAAAATGAACTATTCCTTCTGAGTTTTTTCCCTGCCTTTGTTTTCATGCTGTTCGTACAGCTAGCTTATATTTTTGCCAATTTATTTGATGGTGTGTTAAAAACTGATCTAAACACCTAAAAATTTCTTCTGTTGTGCACATGTCAAAAGTTTTAGAAGGTCATAAATCTTTCTCATATTTGTCTGCATGAACTTATAATACAAAGGCATGCAAAGCAGGGTCTTGTCTGCTAGATCTATAAAGTTTTCACAAATTCTCAGCAATTATCACATTCATGATAATTCTTGCATCCTGCACTATACTCTTGTGAAACAATGGTAGTGGTTGAATTTTTATAGTAGCCAGTTGGATTGTTGGTAACAAGACATTTAATAATGTTTTCTCTAACAGTGTTTCCCATGATGGAACATTCCATTCTTGCAGAGCACATCTACTTTGAATGATGCATGCGAATTTTCATTGTCAGACTTAATTTTAGTTCATATTCAGTTTTCTAGGAACAATAATCTCAAGACTATAAGAGGTAAGATGTCAATAGCCTTATTTTTATTCTCACCATATTCTGTTTCAAGATACCACTCTAACTTGGCAGGCGTCATAGAACTATTTTGCAAATTTTTACTGCATGAAGTTATTCCAGTAACTTTTAGCACCATAAAAGGTGAACCCCAATGACAAATAATTACTACCATTCTTCTTGTCTTTGCATGACTTTATGAGAGAGTTTTCCACAAGTGGCCTTTGTTTTCTGGACAGGTGTTTCATTCCTGTCAGATTTACCAAGCCTAATTATTTCATCCCACTAGGGGGGAGATAAATTATATTTATATGTTTGTATAAATTATGTTTATATTTATAAACATAAACTGTCACACACATATACATGCATGTGTATAATATTTATAAATGTGAAGATCAGAAGCACAGAAAATTTAGTTCATTAGAACTGCTATACTATGATATTATCATACTAAAATGATTACATATCAACTTGTTATTGTACAGCTGATTTCCACCTCATGGGGAGACCACATGTTGAACATATGCCCAAGCCTTGCCCAGCATTTAATGGAGCATAGTTACTCCCATGGTAATGGAGGGTACACGCTTGCAATAATTTACCTTAGGGGACACGCACAGGCCTGAATTCGGGAACCGATGAAGGCAGAGCTACAAGCTCTGTTCAAAGGCACATCTATATGACATTTAAATATATACACAGAGATGTCAAGAGAAATGCTATTTCCAGGTCTAAACTAAACCAAGCTCACCCAACAGTGCAAGTCACTGTAGCGGTGGTCTCTAATATGTTAAAATCTGGTGCATGTCAAATTAGAGCGTGTGTTTATCATCAGTCTTTTTTTCAAATCTTTTAAGTGTATGTGTTTTTAAACGAACCTAAAGCTCTATACTTACGGAATCTTTGCCACAAGGCATAGCCTTGCTCCATCGATAACATATGACAATGCAGGAATGGAGCTGAGGCAAACCACCAGGAAAATGAAGCCCCCTCCTCGCCCCCCAGGCCAAGTGAAGCTGCAGCCGGTACCAGCATGACCAGTCTGGGATGACAGGGAAGAAACGGTCTGGGGGGAGGAGCGGCGTGGTTGGAGTGAGATCTCTGCAGAATCTTCTCTGAGTAAGAAGCGATGGAGACTGGAAGCGGAGGGACCCAAAAGGGCTGGAAGGATCCTGCCAGAGGAAAGGCAAGTCAGGGGCGAGATGGAGGGAGACATTGGCTGTCCATCCGCTGGGGCTGCGGTCCTATGGGACTGAGCTGTGACTTGTTCCTTTCCTCCAAACCAGCCCTCCCCAGTTCAAGCCATTTCTTCTCTCTGCTGTTTGGAGTCATCTGCAATCCTCCATTTCCATTTCTTTTTCTCAGTTCATTAGCTTGGGTGTGTTTTGTTGACCCTCGTCCCATAGGAAAACAATTTTTCCACCTGGGATTACTGTTAAATTAAACTAAATTAGATGAGTTCCTTTATGGCAGGATATCAAGCTTTTACTATGCTAATGAGTGTTCATCACATCTAAACAATAGCTTTACAGTGACATCTAGACTGTGTTTGACCAAATAACTGGGTACAGTGGCCTCTCCTAGTCAACACATAAAATTAACCAGCACACAGCCCTTCCCCCCACCATCCCGGGATCCATCCTAGATTCTTTCTTCATATGGTTCTTCTCAGTACCTTATCCAACCTTGCTCCTCCGTCAATCTCCCCCAGCCTCATGGGACACCAAGGCAACAATGATAATGGCTAACATCTAATGAGCTCTTATTATTTGCCAGACTCTGTGCCGAGCTTGGAAGGAATTTATTTAATTATCACAACAACTCTACGAAGTAGATACTATTATTATCTATTAAAACACTGCTAAGATCTTCCAGCTGGTGCACAGTGGAGCAGGGATCCTAGTCCACTCAGCCTGACACCAGAGTGTGTGGTATTAACTCAAAGCCACACTGCCTCCCTTAATCTGAAGGATGGCCACAACCAAGGGCATGCTCCCCTCCTCCCACTCTCCCAGGGGCAGTTCCAGATTGTCAGAGTCCTCAGGCATGAGAGGCTACTGCTGTTGATTCTGTTGAACCCCATGGGACACCACAGAGAGAATGATGGTGGGCACAGCAGAGAATGACAGTGACCTCCATGGGATGTCCTCACCAGAACACACGTTCCTCTGGAGGACAATGAGGCAGGGAGGTGCTGGCCCAGCCTAGCCCCAGTGAAGGGCTCCCTAAACACTGTGGCCAGACCGCATCAAAACCCACCATGAGGGGCTACTTTGTAAGCTTATTAAAAGTGTATATTACATATATTACACATATGTAACATATAAATGTATGTGTATCTATATGTATGTACATAAATAGAAAAAAACACTAAAAATGGGCTCAAAGATGAGGTATGATTATGGGTGATTTTTGTTTAATTCTTTATGTTTCTCTGCTCTTTCTGAATTTTCTACAAATAAACATTTTGTAGAAATGTACAAAACATCATAGTTTCATAAAGAAGCATATAAACATATTTTGTGACTAAACATATAAACACATTTGTAGAAATGTACAAAATATTGTACTTTGGTGGTTAAAAACAGAGGTAATATTAAGACATTCAGATATTTAACTCTTTCTGGGCAATTTAATCCTACACGAATCTTTTTTTTTTTTAATTAAGCCCTGCAATATTGTCTATCAACTATCCTTCCATAAAAAAAAAAATTAAGTCCTACAAAGCCTGGGCTCAGACAGATCCATATTGAGATTATTGGTTACAGATGGGATGTCGGTCCCTAAAGAGATAAGGTGCCTTGCCCAGCAGGGAGTTTCAGCTCTCCCAAGAGGAACCTAATCCAACAAAGGTGTTTGGCTTAACGACAAGAATTTTCATTGCAAGAATATTTTCCATTCTTTAATCAGAGCCTAATCCAAAAGAAACTTCAGATGCCTGTCATGGTATTTCTATTTTAAATCTCTACCCCCTCCCATTTCAGTCCCAATAGCATTCCTGTGCTGTGCAAATGGTAAAGAAAAAGCTGGGAACTGTAAAAGTCTTTGTCAAATTGTCACCCATTTTTATTAATCCCTCAAATGTAATAGTGCGACTGAGTTTTTAACCAACATCCCAGGGCTAATGCAGCAGATGAGAACTGTCTACATTGTGAAGACAAAAACATTCCAATCAACTTCCATGAATCCGAACATTTTGGGGAATCTCTGTATGAAATTCCTTTCACAGGCTATGATATCCCTTTAAATGACAATAATAAATAATCATGCCATGTATCATAATACTTACACATTATCCCATGTATCCTCAATACATCCCCCAAAGGTTTTATGACTTCCTTGGCCTGCGGAATCCAAGGTTCTGAGCTATAAATTTGCCTGCCAGGAACACATAGCTGACAAATAAGAAACCAGAGCTTCTGGCTCTGAGTAAGAAGCGTTCTTCCACCTCACAACAGCTACTTCATACCTTTGAAAGTGGCTTGAGTTTTTGGAAACAGCTCTAAGTTATTCAGATCAAAATCTTAGTAATTAAGATGATCTTCAAACAATGATAAAGTCAATGGAGAAATAATGAATATGCATTGCCCATGAAGTGGTCCAGGTATATGCTATTTGAGGAGGATTGTCAGATGAATTACCAGTGGTCCCTGCTGCTGTCAGATGGCTAATGTTAGTCTTTGATTAAAAAAATGAGGTGTCACTTTAATATAACAAGACTGTGTGAATGTCAGACCTGCTCTGAAGGTCTCCATTAGCATCCATCTCCCTGGAGGTACAGCAACTTTTTAGATGTTAGACAAGGTATGATCACACACCACAAGACTGATTTCAGACTGACTTTTACAATGCATTGGTGGGCACATTACTGACAAGTAATCTGAAACATTGAAAATGGAGCTATTGGGTGTTGATTCCTGAATCTGCTAGTCAGGACGCATGACTGTCAAAACCTTGCTGTTGCCTCTCATTAATACCTTCAGAGTTTAACTGAAGATTGGCATTCAAACACT
This sequence comes from Smutsia gigantea, assembly GCA_032199065.1. Taxonomy (NCBI): domain Eukaryota; kingdom Metazoa; phylum Chordata; class Mammalia; order Pholidota; family Manidae; genus Smutsia; species Smutsia gigantea. The sequence continues at coordinate 179,470 of JAVSCE010007223.1, forward strand.
ATAAATCCCATATTCCATTTGCCCTCTTTCTCCTTTTAGAATATATTACCTTTGGGTTGAAGCAATTGAGAGTTTTCTTTTTTTAGTTGGTGTTACCATATATATATATTTAGGAGCTGTTTTCCAAAGCATTGATATGTGATATGGTTCCTTCCTAACAAGATCTTCAGAATGTTACATTTTGGTGTGTGATCACTTATTTTTTGGTGTGGCTTTTCACACCACTTGAGGGTTTTTCTCTAAGTCTTGCATTAGAACCAGAGAATTCAGTAAGCCTTCAATAAAACAGAAGGATCCTTATAGGCTAAGATCAAGTTAGATGGACTGGTATAGACCAAGTAGAAATGACTTATCTGTACCAATTAACATATATGATTCCTTGCTATTTCCTAGGAGCATAAATTTAGAATAACTAGTAAATTTTATGCTAGAGTACTTAAAAATCAAAAGGATAAACAAAAACAGGCGTGATTCCTACTAGTTGGATTTTCTTTCTGCTCTTCTGGCTTCTGATCTTCAAATCCAGGTTGCACAGCAATGATTCCCAAACTTGTCTGTGATAAAGTTTTCACTAGTTCGCAGACTAATGAGAAAAATTAATGCATATAATACAATGTAACCATAGCATATGTCAAAATGTCCTTCCTTTCCAAGGCTGAAAATATTGTACTGTGTGTATAGACCACATTTTGCTTATCCATTCCTCCAGCAGTTGACATTTGGGTTGCTTCCACATTTTAGCTATTGTGAATAATGCTACTGTGAACATGGGTGTGCTAATACCTCTTCAAGACCCTGCTTTCAATTAATTTGGGTTTATGCCCAGAAGTGGAATTGCTGGAACATGTGGTAGCTTTATTTTGGATTTTTTGAAAACAGCCATACTTTTTTCCAATTTACATTCCCACCAACAGTGCATAAGAGTTCCAGTACCTCCACGTTTTGCCAACACTTATATTCTTCCTTCCTTCTTTTTGATAGTAGCTATCCTAAAGGATTTGAGGTAGTATGTTGTACTTTAATTTTGCACTTTCCTGATGATTAGTGATATTGAACATCTTTTCATGTGCCTACTGGCCATTTATATATCTTCTTTGGAGAAAGCACTACACATCTATTTTTGAATTGAATTTCTTGTTGCTATTGAGTTTTAGGAATTCTGTATATATTCTGGATATTAATCCCTGGCCTGATATATAATTTGCAAAAATTTTCTCCCATTCTGTGGGTTGCCTTTTTACTCTGTTGACAGTTTGTGGCACACATTTAAAAAGTTTTCACTTCCGGGATGATGGCGGTGTGAGCAGAGCGGCACAAATCTCCTCCCAACACTATATTTGTCTACGAAAACACAGAAAATACATCTATTCCTGGGGGAGAGACGAGAATACACAGGAGAGCGCACAGCGTGCAGCTACACCCGAGAGGACTCGGCACCCCAAGAGGCGGGTAAGATACGGAGCGGCGACCCGGCGGGACCCGAGCCCTCCCCCACCCCAGCGCACCGGCGGGAGGAGAGGATTCAGAGCCGGGAGGGAGTGGAAGTGCACCCCGCGAAGTAGCCAGCCCCGGTGATCTGCGCGGGGAGCGCTGACCCACATTGCGCAGTGCAGCGGAGATTGGAGAGACAGAGGGGCAGGATCTGAGCGGGGAACGCGCCAGGGTGCTTGCAGCCGGCTCCGGGAAGGAAAAAAAAAGTGCGCGCTTTCCTCAGCGGTCTTAAAGAGACAGGAGCCCAGCGGAGGAGCCGGATCGCCCCAGCACACTCAGCCCAGCAGGCTGGGAGTCCTGGGGAGTTTCAGATGCCTTAGCTGGCGACTGAGGAAGCGTAGCCATACTTAACACTTCTCACTGAGATCAACAGCCTCCTATTCGTTCCCACCCCTGCCAGAGCGATAAAGGGCCCTGCGGAGCGGCACAGTCACAGCTGTGGAATAGTGGGGCAATAGCGCCACCTAGAGCATTCCCACAGAATCTACGTCCGGTGGGCATTTTTTTTTGTTTTTTTTGTTTTGTTTTTGTTTTTTCTTTTCTTTCTTTTTTCTTTCTTTCTTTCTTTTTTTTCTTTTTTTTCTTTTTTTCTCTTTTTTTTTCTTCTCTTTTTAAAGTCTTAAAGAGCCCAGCTGACATACGTGGCAACTATCAGTGACCAAATTATACAGCCATGAAAAGACAGAGGAATATGGTTCAGACCAAAATCAACCAGACAACCCCAGAGAGGGAGTCTGAAGGGATGGAAATGCACAGCCTCCCTGAAAAAGAATTCAGAATAAAAGTCATAACCATGCTGATGGACCTACAGAGAAATGTGCAAGAGCCGAGAGAGGAAGTGAGGGAACTGAGGAAAGACAATACAGAAATCAGACAGGCGATCGACGGGCTTAACAGCAGAATGGATGAGATGCGAGAGACTGTTAATGGAATAGAAAACAGAGAACAGGAGTACAGAGCAGCTGAGGCAGAGAGAGATAAAAGGATTTCTAGGAATGAAAGAATATTAAGAGAACTGTGTGACCAATCGAAACGGAACAATATTCGCATTATAGGAGTACCAGAGGAAGAAGAGAGAGAAAAAGGGATAGAAAGTGTCTTTGAAGAAATAATTGCTGAAAACTTTCCCTCGCTGGGGAAGGAAGTAGTCTCGCAGTCCACCGAAGCTCATAGATCTCCCAACACAAGGGACCCAAGGAAGACAACACCAAGACACATAATAATTAAGATGGCAAAGATCAAAGATAAAGACAGGGTATTAAAGGCAGCTAGAGAGAGAAAAAAGATCACCTACAAAGGAAAACCCATCAGACTATCATCAGACTTCTCAACAGAAACCTTACAGGCCAGAAGAGAATGGCATGATATATTTAACGTTATGAAACAGAAGGGCCTCGAACCAAGAATATTGTATCCAGCACGATTATCATTTAAATATGATGGAGGGATTAAACAATTTCCAGATAAACGAAAGTTAAGAGAGTTTGCCTCTCATAAACCACCACTACAGGATATCTTAAATGGACTGCTCTAGATGGAAGCACACCTAAGGCTAAAAAGATGTCACCAGAGAAAAAAAAATCATAGCAAAGAAAGCAGACCATCCAAATACTAACTAAAGGCAAAGAATAAAACACCTATTATAGAAAGAATGGAGGAGGAGGAATAAGAAGGGAGAGAAATAAAGAAACATCAGACTGTGTTTACAATAACTTAACAAGAAAGTTAAGTTAGATTGTTAGATAGTAAAGAAGCAACCCTTGAACCCTTGGTAACCACGAATCTAAAGCCAGCAATGGCAATAAGTACATACCTATCAGTAATCACCCTAAATGTAAATGGACTGAATGCACCAATCAAAAGACACAGAGTAACAGAATGGATAAAAAAGCAAGACCCATCTATATGCTGCCTACAAGAAACTCACCTCAAATCCAAAGATATACACAGACTAAAAGTGAAGGGATGGAAAAAGATATTTCATGCAAACAACAAAGAGAAAAAAGCAGGTGTTGCAGTACTTGTATCAGACAAAATAGACTTCAAAACGAAGAAAGTAGCAAAAGATAAAGAAGGACATTACATAATGATAAAGGGGTCAGTCCAACAAGAAGATATAACCATTATAAATATATATGCACCCAACACAGGAGCGCCAGCATATGTGAGACAAATACTAACAGAATTAAAGGAGGAAATAGACAGCAATGCATTCATCTTAGGAGACTTCAACACACCACTCACTCCAGAGGACAGATCAACCAGACAGAAAATAAGTAAAGACACAGAGGCACTGAACAACACACTAGAACAGATGGACCTAACAGACATCTACAGAACTCTACACCCAAAAGCAACAGGTTACACATTCTTCTCAAGTGCACATGGAACATTTTCCAGAATAGACCACATACTAGGCCACAAAAAGAACCTCAGTAATTTCAAAAATATTGAAATCCTACCAACCAACTTTTCAGATCACCAAAGTATAAAACTAGAAATAAATTTTAGAAAGAAATCAAAAAGGCTCACAAATACATGGAGACTTAACAACACTCTCCTAATTAATCAATGGGTTAACGACCAAATCAAAACAGAAATCAAAGAATATATGGAGACTAATGACAACAACAACACAAAGCCACAACTTCTGTGGGACGCAGCAAAGGCAGTTCTAAGAGGAAAGTATATTGCAATCCAGGCCTATTTAAAGAAGAAGAACATTCCCAAATGAATAGTCTAAAGACACAATTACTGAAATTGGAAAAAGAAGAACAAATGAGGCCCAAAGTCACCAGAAGGAGGGACATAATAAAGATTAGAGAAGAAATAAATAAAATTGAGAAGAATAAAACAATAGAAAAAATCAATAAAACCAAGAGCTGGTTCTTTGAAAAAATAAACAAAATAGATAAACCCCTAGCCAGACTCATTAAGAGAAAAAGAGAATCTACACACATAAACACAATCAGAAATGAGAAAGGAAAAATCACGACGGACCCCACAGAAATACAAAGAATCATAAGAGAATATTATGAGAATCTATATGCTAACAAGCTGGAAAACATAGAAGAAATGGACAACTTCTTAGAAAAATACAACCTTCCAAGACTGACCAAGCAAGAAACAGAAAAACTAAACAGACCAATCACCAGCAATGAAATCGAATTGGTAATCAAAAAACTACCCAAGAACAAAACCCCTGGGCCTGATGGATTCACCTCTGAATTCTACCAGACATATAGAGAAGAAATAACACCGATTCTCCTTAAAGTTTTCCAAAAAATAGAAGAGGAGGGAATACTTCCAAACTCATTCTATGAAGCCAGCATCACTCTAATACCAAAACCGGGCAAAGACCTCACCAAAAAAGAAAATTACAGACCAATATCCCTGATGAACGTAGATGCAAAAATACTCAACAAAATATTAGCAAACCGAATTCAAAAATACATCAAGAGGATCATACACCATGATCAAGTGGGATTCATCCCAGGGATGCAAGGATGGTACAACATTCGAAAATCCATCAACATCATCCACCACATCAACAAAAAGAAGAACAAAAACCACATGATCATCTCCATAGATGCTGAAAAAGCATTTGACAAAATTCAGCATCCATTCCTGATTAAAACTCTCAACAAAATGGGTATAGACGGGCAAGTACCTCAACATCATAAAGGCTATATATGACAAACCCACAGCTAACATCATACTTAACAGCGAGACGCTGAAAGCTTTTCATCTAAGATCGGGAACAAGACAGGGATGCCCACTCTCTCCACTGTTATTCAACATAGTACTGGAGGTCCTAGCCACAGCAATCAGACAAAACAAAGACATACAAGGCATCCAGATTGGTAAAGAAGAAGTCAAATTGTCACTATTTGCAGATGACATGATACTGTACATAAAAAACCCTAAAGACTCCATTCCAAAACTACTAGAACTAATATCTGAATTCAGCAAAGTTGCAGGATACAAAATTAACACACAGAAATCTGTTGCTTTCCTATACACTAATGATGAACTAACAGAAAGAGAAATCAGAAAAACAATTCCATTCACAATTGCATCAAAAAGAATAAAATACCTAGGAATAAACCTAACGAAGGAAGTGAAAGACCTGTACTCTGAAAACTACAAGACACTCCTAAGAGAAATTAAAGAGGACACTAACAAATGGAAATGCATCCCATGCTCTTGGCTAGGAAGAATAAATATTGTCAAAATGGCTATACTACCTAAAGCAATCTACAGATTCAACGCAATCCCTATCAAACTACCAACAGCTTTCTTCAATGAACTGGAACAAATAATTCTAAAATTCATATGGAACCACAAAAGACCCCGAATAGCCAAATCAATCCTGAGAAGGAGGAATAAAACAGGGGGAATTACACTCCCTGACTTCAAGCTCTACTACAAAGCCACAGTAATCAAGACAATTTGGTATTGGCACAAAAACAGACCCACAGACCAGTGGAACAGAATAGAAAATCCAAACATTAACCCAAACATATACAGTCAATTAATATTTGATAAAAGTGCCTTGGATATACAATGGGGAGATGACAGCCTCTTCAGCAGCTGGTGTTGGAAAAACTGGACAGCTACATGTAAGAGAATGAAACTGGACTACTGTCTAGCCCCATACACAAAGGTAAACTCAAGGTGGATCAAAGACCTGAATGTAAGTCATGAAACATAAAACTCTTAGAAAAAAACATAGGCAAAAATCTCTTGGACATAAACATGAGCAACTTCTTCATGAACATATCTCCCCGGGCAAGGGAAACAAAAGCAAAAATGAACAAGTGGGACTAAATCAAGCTGAAAAGCTTCTGTACAGCAAAGGACACCATCAGTAGAACAAAAAGACATCCTACAGTATGGGAGAATATATTCATAAAAAACGTATCTGATAAAGGGTTGACATCCAAAATATATAAAGAACTCATGCACCTTAACAAACAGAAAGCAAATAATCCAATTAAGAAATGGGCAGAGGACATGAATAGACACTTCTCCAAAGAAGAAATTCAGATGGCCAACAGGCACATGAAAAGATGCTCCACATCGCTAATCATCAGAGAAATGTAGATTAAAACCACAATGAGATATCACCTCACACCAGTGAGGATGGCCAACATCCAAAACACAAACAACAACAAATGTTGGCGAGGATGTGGAGAAAAGGGAACCCTCCTACACTGCTGGTGGGACTGCAAATTAGTTCAACCATTGTGGAAAGCACTATGGAGGTTCCTCAAAAAACTCAAAACAGAAATACCATTTGACCCAGGAATTCCACCCCTAGGAATTTACCCTAAGAATGCAGCAGCCCAATTTGAAAAGGACAGATGCACCCCTATGTTTATTGCAGCACTATTTACAATAGCCAAGAAATGGAAGCAACCTAAGTGTCCATCAGTAGATGAATGGATAAAGCAGATGTGGCACATATACACAATGGAATATTATTCAGCCATAAGAAGAAAACAAATGCTACCATTTGCAACAACATGGATGGAGCTAGAGGGTATTATGCTCAGTGAAATAAGCGAGGCGGAGAAAGACAAGTATCAAATGATTTCACTCATCTGTAGAGCATAAGAACAAAGAAAAAATACTGAAGGAACAAAACAGCAGGAGACTCACAGAACCCAAGAACGGACTAATAGTTACCAAAGGGAAAGGGACTGGGGCAAATGGACGGGAACGGAGGGATAAGAGGGAAAAAGGGGCATTACAATTAGCAGATTTAATGTTGGGGGGGTACGGGGAGGGCAGTAGAACTCAGAGAAGACAAGTAGTGATTCTATAGCATCTCACTATGCTGATGGACAGTGAGTTTAATGGGGTTGGTGGGGGCGACCTGATGAAGGGGTAGTTTAATAATCGTAATATTGCACATGTAATTGTAAATTAATGATAATAAAATAAATTATATTAAAAGAATACATCAAGAGCATGATACACCATGATCAAGTGGGATTCATCTCAGGGATGCAAGGATGGTACCACATTTGAAAGTCCATCAACATCATCTACCACATCAACAAAAAGGACAAAAACCACATGATCATCTCCATAGATGCTGAAAAAACATTCGATAAAACTCAACATCCATTCATGATAAAAACTCTCAACAAGATGGGTATAGAGTGTATGTACCTCAACATAATAAAGGCCATTTATGACAAACCCATGGCCAATATCATACTTAAAAGCAAAAAGTTGAAAGCTTTTCCTCTAAGATCAGGAACAAGACAAGGATGTCCACTCTCCCCACTGTTATTCAACATAGTACTGGAGGTCCTAGCTACGGCAATCAGACAAAACAAATAAATAAAAGGCATCCAGATGGTAAGGAAGAAGTCAAACTGTCACTATTTGCAGATGACATGATATTGTACATAAAAACCCTAAAGAATCCACTCCAAAACTACTAGAACTAATACCTGAATTCAGCAAAGTTGCAAGATACAAAATTAACACACAGAAATCTGTTGCATTCCTGTACACTAACAATGAACTAGCAGAAAGAGAAATTAGGAAAACAATTCCATTCACAATTGCATCAAAAAGAATAAAATACCTGGGAATAAACCTAACGAAGGAAGTGAAACACCTATATCCTGAGAACTACAAGACACTCTTAAGAGAAATTAAAGAGGACACTAACAAATGGACACTCATCCCATGCTCTTGGCTAAGAAGAATTAATATTGTCAAAATGGTCCACCCTGACTAAAGCAATCTACAGATTCAATGCAATGCCTATCAAAATACCAACAGCATTCCTCAACAAACTGGAACAAATAGTTCTAAAATTCATATGGAACCACAAAACACACTGAATAGCCAAAGCAATCCTGAGAAGGAAGAATAAAGCAGGGGGGATTTCACTTCCCAACTTCAAGTTCTACTACAAAGGCACAGTAATCAAGACAATTTGGTACTGGCACAAGAACAGACCCATAGACCAGTGGAACAGAATAGAGAGCCCAGATATTAACCCAAACATATATGGTCAATTAATATATGATAAAGGAGCCAACCAAGGATATACAATGGGGAAATGACAGCCTCTTCAACAGCTGGTGTTGGCAAAACTGGACAGCTACATGTGAGAGAATGAAACTGGACTTCTGTCTAGCCCCATACACAAAGAAAAGACTAAGAACAACAAATGCTGGCGAGGATGTGAAGAGAGGGGAATCCTCCTGCACTGCTGGTGGGAATGTAAATTAGTTCAACCATTGTGGAAAGCAGTATGGAGGTTCCTCAAAAAACTCAAAATAGAAATACGATTTGACCCAGGAATTCCACTCCTAGGAATGCAGCAGCCCAGTTTGAAAAAGGCATATGCACCCCTATGTTTATCGCAGCACTATTTACAATAGCCAAGAAATGGAAGCAACCTGTGTCCATCAGTAGATGAATGGATAAAGAAGATGTGGTATATATACACAATGGAATATTATCCAGCCATAAGAAGAAAACAAATCCTACCATTTGCAACAACATGGATGGAGCTAGAGGGTATTATGCTCAGTGAAATAAGCGAGGCGGAGAAAGACAAGTATCAAATGATTTCACTCATCTGTAGAGCATAAGAACAAAGAAAAAAACTGAAGGAACAAAATAGCAGCAGATTCACAGAACCCAAGAATGGACTAACAGTTACCAAAGGGAAAGGGACTGGGGAGGGTGGGTGGGAAGTGAGGGATACGTGGGAAAAAGCATTATGATTAGCACACATAATGCAGGAGGGGGGGGCACAGGGAAGGCAGTACAACACAGAGAAGACAAGTAGTGATTCTATAGCATCTTACTACGTTGATGGACAATGACTGTAATCGGGTATGTGGTGGGGACTTGATAATGCGGGGAGTCTAGTAACCATAATGTTGCTCATATAATTGTACATTAATGATACCAAAATAAAAAAACAATAATAGATTAATTGCAGTATAATGGCAAGTTCATAATGTTCTAATCCAAACTGGAAAAATGAATATAACTAGACCTTAGGTGGCACTGACCAAAGATTGTAGAGAAACTCAAAGTTAGAACTGAGAAAATATTAGATAGACACAAATGGTCTATCTCCCAGAGCATTGTGAGCAAGTCCACACAACTCCCAGCTATTGGAAGTGCTGACCTTGAGAACTATAGTTTGATAAGTCTATTTTCTCTGTATCTGCAAAGCTGGTGAAAGCTACAATATATATTAGTGCACAAAGCTTTCTAGAAAAAGAGAGCAAATTGTTTCTGTAAGGGATAAATCATACCTCACTAACTTTTTCTCTTTCTTACATGGGAATAAAGAAAACACTTTGAAAAATAAAATTACCATGTCTTTATATTTAGAATATAAAATAAGCTGAAAGAAACAAAAAAAGGGACGATATAAAAATTTGCATTTGCAGATGATAAGCGATTAAAGGTATAGTTTCCCTAGGGATGTGTGCATAATTTCCTATAAGTTGTTCTTATTGAACAGTATTATAAATTTTTGGAATATGAAATATACAATAAAAGTTTCAAATTTGAAAATGATACCAACTCCTCTAAATATATAATGCCAAGCTAGTAAAAACAAACTCAAAGAACATATTTCGAAGTGTATGATTGGGCAGCATAGTAGCAGATAAATCTTATAACTATTAAGATATGTATCTGGGAAAATAATTCCTAAGTTATGCTTATAATGTAATGATCTCTATAATGGGGGTCCCAAGAAATGAATCTTTACTGACACTACATATCACCAGACATAACAGAAACTGTAAAGGAAAAAAAAAGCAAACCAATGAAACAAAAGATCATTATCTTGCCTTAGATTGGATTACTGTTGTGTATGTCTGGAATGCTTCCTATAATTCTGCCTGTCATATTTAAATAAAAAGTCATGATGCAAGAGCTCTACTAACATTTGAAGAAGATCTTCCAGTTTCTATGCACCTCAAATCTTTGCTCAGAATTGTATAAAATTAATATACTGTACAAAACTGACAGATGCCTCAAATAAAGACATTGAAAAATCTTTCCTGGTAAGAGAAAACATACAGCATTTAACTGTGGAGAGAAGCAGATGGAAGAGAGGTTTTGGAAAACGGGATAAAGAGAAGAAACAGAATATGAAAACAGAAATAATTTTTAAAAAGCAGACAAAACAAGGTAAGTTAACAAAAGCATAATTAATCCTAAATTGAAATACAGGATTAAAGGAAATACTACCTGGAGAGTGGGAGTGCCAAGCTGTGCTGAGAAAAGAACAGGGCGATAGGTTCAGCTTTCTTCAGCTTTCTCGTGAACCTAGGCCAACTGAATGTGACTTTGTTGCTATCAATTGCCATAATGATACGTAGGAAGAAATTTGAAAATGTGTGAAGACAGAGTCAATTATCAAATATCTAAACCTCTCAGAACATAGGGGGGGCGTTATTACCAGTAGGATCTGAGCAGGTAGTAACTGGAAAGAGCAGTAGTTTTAGGACAAGTGACAGCAAATACTTAATATACAAAGCTCTCCAGAAGAAACAGTTAAAATAGGTTCTGGAAGAACAGATCACTGATGGATACCCTATACCAAGCTATTAAGATACTAGCTTCTCAATTTGGGGTTCTTAAAAGCAGCAGACAAGAATGTTGTAAAGAACTGATAATAGAAGAGAAATTTAGAGGAAGACAACATAATGAACCAAATATTTGGTAGAAAATAGATTACTTCCACTGCTTTTCTAGAGCAGGGAGAGAATGATCCTAAAAGATCAATCATCATTACTAAATTCCAGAAGATGCCTCATATCCATTAGCAAGGCATTCTTTTATGCTGATGGTAAAAAGACACTATTTCCTATTGAACTATCTCCAGCATTTCCTACATTTTTTTCCTACTCTACGGGTTCATCCTGATTTGCTTAAAAGGTCAGAAGTTTTATACATGGAATATTCTGTTTTACACATAGCTACTCTGGCAAATCAAGTGCTCTGATGTGTATTGAAAGTTTTCCTTCTCCAATTTAATGTTTGTACTGTCTTCTTGATTTTTTTTCTTAATATTTTTCTAAATTCTAAAGCTAACAGAATCAAAATTTCAATTTCAGGCAAATTTTCACACAGTTATTGAGAAATTAATAATGTATAATAAAACTAACTCACCAACTGGATGAGTGATGGTGCTCTGTAGACTGGGAATTATCACAGAGTAGGTCGGTGAGCGATAAGGATAAATTGTAGGATTTGTAGAAATGATATTCTGTGTGGTACCAGAAAATACATTGGAAACACTTAAAGGGAAGCGTTTTCGCTTCCCTGTACGAGGCTGATAAACCCAACCTATAGAAGAAGATAAACTATTTTAAATTTGAACAAACAGACTCTATTTAGCCTTCAAATAGTTCTTTTCACATTAAAAATCCAAAACACAAGTTTTTAAAAATAAGTTATTATCTGAAGTATCTCTTCCAGCTCTATGATAATACTTCTGTGCATTTTAGCATATGTATCCCTAAAGCTCCTTATCAGTGGCCAATATTGTAACCCGTAATTCAAAGGAAGAACAAAGTCAAATATTTCATATCCAAGGACACGTACTGAATCTGTAGTAAAATCAACATTAAAGGCATTGAGTTTGAATCCTAAAGCTTTTCTTCCACCTATAATGCCCCTGTAAGATACTATCCATCTTCTTCTGTTTCTTCAAAATAAGATATAATTGTCTACATCTTATAATGAAATGGTCACTAATGACCAGTCACTATTTTTATGCCTAGTTAAGTAATAGTCACTTTCCTACACTTGCCATTCTCCAAGTCCAGAAATAACCCGATTCCCTTCCACAGTCACAGGAATAGTTATGACACTTGAAGCCAGTGTATAACCAGGGGCATCACTGGTTCCCTGTAATTGCTGCCTCTGACCATACCTGCCAGTACCTCTCTGCTCATATACTTTAGAGAAAAATAATTCTTTCCCATCATGCACAGTCATCGTGGCCATACACTGTGCATTTACTCAACCTTAATCTCAGGGTCCTCACTGCTGGGAAGGAAATCAGAATTCACTGCAAACTATATCATGATGAGAATAAATTTGTTAATGAGAAGGCAGGAATATGTTTTGATAACCATATAATACTAAATGGAACATGGTGTTAATTCCTGCATTCTCACTGTCATTAACTGTGCACTGCATGTTTTTTCTGTTGCTATCATTTTAACACTTTGTTTTCTAGTACATTTGAAAAATTATTGCCTAGAATTGTGGAGCTTTACCTTCACTAGGTTTGTATCTATATATTTAGTCAAAACCACAATAAACCTGTATATCCCCCCAACAATAAAAAATATTTTCTAGCTCAAATATTTGCACTGGCAAATATGAGACCAGATATCCTTCTATGTGGTTCTGTTTAAGGACTTATGCCCAATATCAATTCAATCATTACTATAATATTAGCTATTATTCTCTCTTGTACATACCAGGTTAGAAAAAAATTGCCCATTTTTGTCTTTCAATATCAACCTAACCTAATCTTTACCTAAATAAATTAAAAGAAATCAGAAAGAGGCTTTGTTCATTTCATTTGATTACCAGGGAATTCCTCTCTGTGCTTTTTTTTAATTTTTTGTGCTTCATCGTAATAGGGTTTCTTTTGTTCTTCACTAAGCTTGTTCCACTCTAGTCCGAGCTGGACACTGATTTCTGCATTGTTGGCTGCTGGGTTAGCTTTGGCTAGTGCTGGCCGGTGGATCCTTGCCCAAACCATAAATGCATTCATGGGTCGCTTCACATGACCATCTCTGTCCTTACTGAAGGGAGTGTCTGGTATTCCTACATGACAAAAATTAAGAGGCTAAATTAATGTGCCACAAACCCACACAATTTTAAAGTGAAGTGCACCTCCAAAACTGCCAGTATTCTAGAATTCCTCATCACCCCTGAACTCAGCATTCTAAACCATAGCTTAGAATGACTCTTTTCCTCAAAAAGAATAATAGTTGAAGATACTGTGGAAGTAATAATGTTGAAGACACAGTAAACTGCTAGCTCATTATTTCTTTGAGCTTTATTAATATGTCTAACAATAATCAACGCAGTTTGATTCCCATTAAAAATATTGTATTACTGGGGGATAGGAACTATGACTCATTCATTACTATAATCCTAGCACTCAATAGATGTCCCTAAATGTTAAAAGGAACTTATTTACATGCCACTGTAGTGGCATTCAAGCAAAAATATTCACAATAATACTGTATCCGTTATATTTCATTATGAAGGTGAAGTTCCTGCTAAGGTGGGTCATCAACACTAGTCTCATGTCCTCGGAGAAAAATAAGAGAAAAATGATAAAAGTGACTTTTTTGAGAGTCACAGAAATTGAAATTACAGTAAAGGAAGTTAGCTAAATTCACATCTTACAAAATTCCCCCAAAACAACTGTCTATAAACTTCTTATATTGTTTCTATTTCAGGGTTACTTGACATATAAGAAAAATGTTTAATGCATTAAGGATGAAATAAGTATTATAAAGGAAGCTTTCCCTTTCTCTCCTTTAATAAATGAAAACAAAGTTCAAAAACTAAGATATTACAAGAGGATGAGATGGTGGGAAAGAATAGTAAAGAAAATAAAAACAATAAATATAAAAGTTAATGAAAGCATGAAGATTAATATAACGTTCCATGACATTCACTGGCATAGTATTCTGTCTGAATTAAATTTTGAAATAAGAATTTTCTTCCATGTATTTGGAAATAATGGATAAAAATAAAATATCTACTTGCAGTTATTGCGGTAAGTATAATCATTTCTTTGAAAGCAATTTTTTTAGCTCATTCTAAGTATTTTCATTGTCTATCAGTCCCTAGCTCTTACAATACCGGTGTTACATTTAATCATGTACTGTTTTCCCCAGGAAAAATGTTTACCATTCATATTTAAAGAAGATAAATCACCTCTAAATTCAGTATAAACTTTCCTGTTTCCTGTCACCAAACACCGTTTTTTCTTCTGTTGCTTGATACACATAAAAATATTGAGTCACTATACTATTTTAACATGTTATCTGTAGATATAAACTGAGGGCTTTGTGTTGCCTAGCAAGAATATTGCTATTTTTGTTAATAAACATTAGTCACATCTAAATCTCATCATTCACTGGGCCTTAAAATAGGCGTTTTTAAATGTTGGGGATTCTTGGACGTGTTAAGTGTTATTTTACTGGTATACGTACAAGGCAATCAGAAGTGATACCTGTACAGATTTTGCCCTGAAAAGAACGGTCCGATTATTTTCTTTTTTTTCTAGTTTAGCCTTCTGAACTGCTGACATATCAGCTATGGGGCATAGAGAAAGTTTGAAAACGAGATTTCCCTGCCGTCTAATACCTGCATCTGAGGGAAGCACGGTGAGCGGGACATCTTTGGTTTCAATTTTTACAGAAGGCTCCAGTAAGGACTGCATTTTAATAGGCACTGGTGGCAAGGGGACCTTGGTCAATCGTATCAGCTCTGAAGGTGGAGGTTCCTGGAACTGGATCCGAGCTCCAGGAGGAACGGTGTGGAGAGTCAAAGGGATCGTGAGGTCTTGCTGGTGCGGCCCAAAGGCGCAGGACGGCTGGGCCAGGATGACCTCCTTGCTGCCATGGACCACGCCATTGGGCGCCAGCTCCGTGGATAGCCTGCACTCCTCACGGAGTCTCTCGGGCTCCTCCGTCTTGATGACTCCTCGGATGGCTGGCAGGCCTTTGCCATCCCCATCTTCCGCGGTGCGCCTCATGACCTCCGCGGCCTCTGACTTGCCCTTCTTCTCGTCCCTTCGGCGGCAGTCGAGGGCGGGCCCAGAGCCTTCCACTTTAGTTGCTCTGGAGGGCCGTGGGCCCGTCTCGACCATCCTCTGAGGGCCCACCGACGGATCTGCGCGGGGCCCCAGCTCCGGCTTCTCAGCCTTGACGTGCAGCGCCGGGGGCAGTACCAGCGGCACTTCGGGCCCGCAGGAGGCACTCTTGGTAGCAGGCGGCTGTGGCCGCTGCAGGAGCTCGGGCCTCAGCGGCTGCAGCCGCGCCTGCGCGAGCAAGTTGGTGGCGCCTATGTCCCTGGCCTGAGGCGGCCAGGACCCTGACGCTGATGGCAAAGGCAGCAGCGACACCTGCTCCGGCTTCACCTGCAGCAGCCGCCGCGCTCTGGGCTGGACGCCCGACGCCGGGGCCTCCCCGCACGACGGGGCCACTGTCGCAGTGGCGGCCGCGCACGAGGCTGGCAGCGACGGCTGGGCCTCCGCGGCCGCTGCCCGAAAAGAGGCGCCCTCGACTGGCAGCGAGGGAGGAGCGGGGCGCAGCAGGCACGACGGCGTCGCCCGCGGCAGTTGGCGCGGCCTAGGGCGTAGCTCCGGCCTGGCTTTCTCCATGGAGGCGGGGTGGGGGTGGGGGGCCCGGCTGTCCCGACCAGGATTGTGAGCTCAGCCGTTTGTTGGCGACCTCCCCCTCTCCCTTTCGGTTAAGGCCCTTCCACGGCGTTTGCTACCCAGAACCCTACGCGGCTCAAAAAGCAGCCCTTAGTCCTGGCCTTGCCCAATCACGAGCGTCTAGTGTCCCGGCCCGCCAATCACGGGTGCATCCTCCAGCCCCTCCCACCCCCCCCCCCATCGCGAGCCCGAGCATGTGGTTCCCATTTTTCCCCTCTGACTCTCCCTCTGTTCCAGAGTTCTCATACAGACTTGTCCTTAGAGGAGCACCGTATAATGGCGTTGCCCAGGAAACATGCCCCTGACCTCCAGAGAGGAAAGTTAAGTAAGTTCCTAACATGGGCTGGGGATCCAGGCCCTGTAAATGCCGTTTGTGCTACCAGAACACAAGAGGGGCCCGACCATCACAGGCGACCTCTAGATCTGTGCAATGGGAAGATGGGGGTAATTTTGCAGCTTCCCAATAACCCCATTAATTGATTTGCTGAGAAGAGTGTTAGACTTTGTACAATAACTGCTAGTTAAACATTCAGTTAAACAGTTCCTCTGGGCCCTACTTGCAACATACATACCAAATTCATGCACTTAATTTGGGTTTTACCACTATGACTCTGTTTCTAACTTCTATCATCTTTTACCTGGGTACTGTCATCCCTATCGTGTAGTCTTCCTGTTTTTCACCCTTGTTCCAATGTACTCCCACTTACAGAGATCTTTTCAAAAATACAAATGTAGTCCTGCGGCACACCACTCTCCTGAATCTTCCTGTGGTTCCCCACTGACTGACCACATGATAAGGTCCATTAAACTTGGCAATACCTATAAAGCCGTAAATGGCTTGGGATCTATGAACTACCACCACTCACCATTCTACTCCTGGGGCTGTGGGTTCCAGCCACAGCCACATTGGCTTCTCCTCATTCTCTGTCCTATCTCAAGGATCTTAAGAGTATGCTCCCAGGG
Source organism: Smutsia gigantea (assembly GCA_032199065.1). Lineage (NCBI taxonomy): Eukaryota > Metazoa > Chordata > Mammalia > Pholidota > Manidae > Smutsia > Smutsia gigantea. Next base: position 196,409 of record JAVSCE010007223.1, read on the forward strand.
CTATTTCTCTCTCATGTCTCCTTACCCTCCTGTTCATTTTTCAAATCGCAGCTCAACTGGAACTTTCTTGGAGAGGTCTTCTCTGATTCTGAAAATTAGGTCAAATCTCCTTGATGTGCTCATATCTCCATAATTTCTTTTAAAGCTCTTATCGCAATTTGTAACTACATATTTCTTTATGCCATTATTCTACTGCCTCCATCAGTTGACTACAAACTCCCTGAGGGCAGACCGTTTGTGTTTCGCTCATCATTGAATCTGCAATACTGACCATAGAGCCTGGCATATAGTAGGCATTCATTAAGTACTTGTTTAATGAATAAAGACTACCAAAGTCTAATAATAAAATAATAATAATCACTACCTTCATTAAGGGTTTACTCTTATGCTAGTAGGCACTGCGCTCAAGTCCTTCCCATGACCATGCCTTCCCTTTTACTAAGGCTGTTTATTTCCAATAAGTATCATCAAGAAAAAAAGAAAAAATATTGTATTAACATCTGCTACATTTCTAAATGATGTCCTGACTAAAGGCTATAGATTTATCTTGAGGTGGATGATTTTTGCAACTAAGACAAGCTATCTCTCAAATAAAACCTGTCCCAATTCGTTTTCTAATCCCTTGTCAGATGTGGCAAACAGGAGTTCTTAAACCAAGCAGGTGGACAAGGGCAGGGGTTCTCAAACTTTCTTATCTCAGGAACCCTTTATATCCACAAAAATGACTGAAGAGTCCAAAGAGGTTTTATTTATGTGGTTTTATCTATCAATATCTGCCATATAATAAGTGAAAACTCAGGACTTAAAAACATTTACCAATTCATTTAAAATATGCATAGCAAACCCTTTACATGTTAACACAACACATTTTCATGATAAAACTGTGTTTTCCTCAAAATTAGAAGAAATTGCCTCAATTAGTGGCACTGTGAATCTAATGTCTGGCTTAAACTTAAAAAAAAATACAGTGTATTCTCATGTCTGTTTCTGCCCTCAATCTGTTGGGATTTATGTCATATGGGCTCCGGAAAGCTTTACTGTACACTCATGAGAGAATAAAGTGAAAAGGGCAAATATTGTATTAGAATTATTTGAAAATAATATTAACCTAGCAGATTCTCTGACAGTCAGTCCTGAACTACATTTTGAGATCTACTGAACTAGGGTTTAAACATAAGGGTGTACAAACTTGTATGCGTACAAACAAATGCTTATAAAAGGCAGAGAAATCAAGTTAGTGTTGATTTTGTGTAAGACTTGTTCATTTTCCAACCTGAATTAGCAATTCAAAAAAAGTCACAAACCAATCCTCTGTGACGGCGATATAAACAATATATGGGGAAAATAATTTCAGCAGAGAACAATCATTTTTTAAAACAAAAAACAGCTTTATTGAGGTTTGATTTCTATAAGTTAACAATTAAATGTATAATTCAATGAGTTTTAAAATTTCTAAAGTTGTATAACCATCACTAAAATCCAGTTGTAATGGTGTGTGTGTGGATCATAGGGAAGACAGTGTAGCACAGAGAAGGCAAATAGTCAGTGGCATCTTACAACACAGTAACTTATGGACAGTTACTGTAATGGGATATGGGTGGGGACTTGATAATATGGGTAAATGTAGTAACCACATTGCTTTTTCATGTGAAACCTTCTTATGAATGTATATCAATAATACCTTAATAATAATAAAAAAAGAAAGTGAAAAAAAATCCAGTTGCATACCATTTACATCAACCCCAAAAGTTGGGAAAGGGAATCAAAAAAATTCTCTTGTTCTCACTTACAGTCAGTCTTTGCCACCACCTCCAAACTCAGGCAACGATTTACCTGCCTTCTGTCTCTATAATTTTCTCTTTTCTAGAAATTTCCTATAAATAAAATAAAATCATATGTAGGTTTATAAATCTGGTCTCTTTTAGCAAAATGTTTTTGAGGTTCATCCAAGTTGACTATATCACTTCATTCTTTTTTTTTTCTGAGTATTCCATTAGATGGGAATATATATTATACACAGATATTGCAGGATGTCTCCCACTCATTTTGTTTATCCACTGATTTGTTGATGGGCATCTGGATTATGTCTAGGTTTTGTTTACTATAAATATGGTTTCCGTTCATATAAAACTATTTGTTGGGATGATTAAAGATGGCATGAGAGGTGAGACGGAAACCTCCTCCCAAAACCACACGTAATATGAAAATATAGCAAATACATCAAATCCTGAAAAAGCAACAGAAAAGAAGGCTGTGGCAGACTGTCTACACCAGGTGAAACCAGCAGACTTCAAGGAAAAGGGTAAAATACCAAAGCTGTGATCTGGAGGAACACAAGCCCTTCCCCCATCCCAGCTCACAGAAGGGAAGAAGAGAAACTGAATGGGGATCCTAGCTCACAGAAGGGAGGAAAAGAAACTGAGTGGGGAATGGGTGGAGGCCTAAGACTGCTGAACACCCAGCCCTGGAGATCTGCTCTGGGAATATGAACCTACATTATTTGGTGCTCTGGAGATTAGTGGGGTTGGAAAGCTGAGACAGGTGGAATACTTGGAGACACTGAGATTCCAGCCATTGTGGAAAACAGGGATTCACATTCGAAAGCTCTGGGACAAAAGAAAGGCGGGCAGTCTGAGAGACTTCCTAACAGCGAGAGGGCTGCTAAAGGGGCAAGGATCGCACAGAGCTTGCTGCTCAGGAGAAAGGACAGGGGGACAAAATTATCTGGGTGCACCCTGCCCAGCAGTTTGGGAACTTTCAGGAGCTTCAGGCAATCCATTCTCCTGCCTGGCAGTGCAGCTGTAAGGCCCCCACGCACTGTGATACGCAGCTTGCTGCACCTTTCGCCCAGCCAGCCCCAGCTTGCAAAGCAGCTGACCCTGCCATTGCGCCAGGCCAGCCAGAGAGCAGCGCTCCCTATGGCAGCTAGGAGGAAAGCAAAGAGTGCAAACTATAGAGGCTTCTCCCTGCATGCTCAGCCCACTGGTCTGGACAGTGGAGACAGGCACTGCAGCTGGGAAGCAGGAAAGACCCCTTTTCTCCTGAAAGGCATCAGTGCTGCTCCCTTGAAACCCCTGTCATTGCTCCAGGGGCTGAACAGCTCCAGAGAGTAGAGCTTCTGGGCACTAGAGGGTGCCACCTACAAATAGGAAATGTCAAAGGAACCTGGTTCAAACCAAATCCCACAAACACCAGAAAGAGGGCAAAGTGAAACTGACCTCATCAATCTTCCTGAAAGAAATTTCAAAATAAAAATCATAAACAAACTCATGGAGCTATGAGAAATATTCAAGAATTCAGGGAGGAATTCAGGAATGAGATACAAATGTTCAAGAATACAGTATCTGAAATGAAACATACAATGGAGGGATTGAAAAGCAGATTACATAAAGGAGACAGTAAATGAAATAAAAATTAGAGAATAGGAATACAAAGAAGTTGAGGCACAGAGAGAAAAAAGGATCTCTGGAATGAAAGAATATTGACAAATATGTGACATATTGAAACGGAACAATGTTCACATTATAGGGGTAGCAGAAGAAGAAGAGAGAAAAAAATGGATAGAAAGTGTCTTTGAGGAGGTAATTGCTGAAAACTTCCCCAATCTGGAGAAGGCAATAGTCTCTCAGGCCATAGGGGTGAACAGATCTCCCAATACAAGGGAACCAAGGAAGAAAACACCAAGACATATAATAATTAAAATGGGAAAGATCAATGATAAAGACATACTATTAAAAGTGCTAAAGAGAGAAAAAAACATCACATACAAAGGAAAACCCATTAGGCTATTATCAGACTTCTCAACAGAAACATTACAGGCCAGAAGGGAGTGGCATGATACATTTAATGCAATGAAGCAGAAGGGCTTGAAACCAAGAATACTCTACCCAGCAAGACAATCACTTAAACTTGAAGAAGGGATTAAACAAATTCTAGAAAAGCAAAAGCTGAGAGAATTTACCACCCACAAACCATCTCTACAGTGTATTTTAGAGGAACTGCTATAGATGGAAGTGTTCCTAAGGCTAAATAGCTATCACCAGAAGAAATAAAACCATAGCAAAGAAGGTAGACAAATTAATTACTAAGCAGATGCAAAATCAAATCAACCACCCCAAAGTAAGTCCAGGGATAGACAAAGAGTACAGAATATGATACCTAAAATATAAAGAATGGAGGAGGAGGAAAACAAAAGAACGTTTAGATTTTGTTTGCAATAGCATACTGAGTTAAATTAGACTTCTAGATAGTAAGGAAGTTATACTTGAACCTTTGGTAACCACGAATCTAAAGTTTCCAATGGCAATAAGTACATACTATCAATAATCACCCTAAATGTAAATGGTCTGAATGCACCAGTCAAAAGACATAGAGTCAAGATTTCTGGGAAGATGGCGGTGTGAGCAGGGCGGCAGAAATCTCCTCCCAAAACCATACATATTTGTGAAAATACAACAAATACAACTATTCCTAAAAGAGAGACCAGAAGATACAATACAACAGCCAGGCTACAGCTACATCTGCAAGAACTCAGCACCTCACGAAGCAGGTAAGATACAAAGCCGTGACCTGAGCACTCCCCCACCCCAGCGTACCCGCGGGAGGAAAAGATTCAGAGTGGGGAGGGAGTGGAAGCACAGGCCCACTGAATAACCAGCTCTGGTGATCTGCGCCGGGAACACTGACACACATCGCATGGTGAATCGGAGAGTAGAGAAAAAGAAGTGCAGCATCCAAGACAGACAACAAGTGGGTCCTCTCAGCTGGCTCCCCTGGACAAAAGAAAAGTGCGCACTTTTTAAAAAAAGTCTTAAAGAGACAAGGGCCCAACAGCAGAACAAAATTGTCCCAGCACACTTGGCACAGCAGGCTGGGAGTCTTGGGGAATTTTGGACCCCCTGGCCAGCAGCCAGGCAAAACAGCCGTGCCGAGGCTTCCCACAGAGATCAGCAGCCTACCATTTGTTCCCCCCCACCCGGCCACAGCCGCAAAGGGTCTGGGAGCCGCCGCTGCTACAGAACAGTGGAGGAGCGGCCCCGCCAACAGCAACCTCACAGAATATACTCCCAGCTGGCACACAGCTAAGTGGGAAGAGCCGCAGAATCAGGGTCGGAAGGCACCAGGAGGACCAGAACGCACCCAACGATACTGCAAACCCCCGCAGTGTTATAGGCTAAGCTGAGGTGGCCCACACACAGGCAGCTTAGGGAATTATCCCAGAGACTGCCTCCCAGTGTGCTGGAAAACAGTTCAGGCCCCTGAGAAGGGAAAGGAGAACAACAAGCAGGAAGGGACTTTGTTCTCACAGCTGACACATGTGGCAACTACCAGCGACCACTTCTATCACCATGAAAAGAGAGAGGAATACAGTACAAAGCTTAGCCAGACAACCACTAAGAAGGGGCCTGATGGGATAGACTTATACAATCTTCCTGAAAAAGAATTCAGAATAAAAGTCATAACCATGCTGATGGATCCACAGAGAAATATGCAAGACCTAATGGAGGAAGTGAGGAAAGAAAATGCAGAAATCAGACGAATGATCGACAGGCTTAGGAGCAGACTGGACTTGGTGCAAGAGACGGTTAATGGAATAGAAATCAGAGAACAGGAACACAAAGAAGCTGAGGCAGAGAGAGATAAAAGGATCTCTAGGAATGGAAGAATATTAAGAGAACTGTGAGACCAATCCAAACGGAACAATATTCGCATTATACGAGTACCAGAAGAAGAAGAGAGAAAAATGGATAGAAAGTGTCTTTGAAGAAATAATTGCAGAAAACTTCCCCAAGCCGGGGAAGGAAATAGTTTCTCAGACCATGGAAGCCCAAAGATCTCCCAAGACAAGGGACCCAAGGAAGACAAAACCAAGACACATAATAATTAAAACGGCAAAGATCAAAAATAAGGACAGAGTATTAAAGGCAGCTAGAGAGAGAAAAAAAGATCACCTACAAAGGAAAACCCATCAGACTATCATCAGACTTCTTAACAGAAACCTTATAGGCCAGAAAAGAATGGCATGGCATATTTAACATAATGAAACAGAAGGGCCTGAACCAAGAATATTGTACCAGCACAATTATCATTTAAATCTGAGGGAGAGATTAAACAATTCCCAGACAAGTGAAAGCTGAGGGAGTTTGCCTCCCATAAACCACGTCTACAGGATATCTTAAAGGGACTGCTCTAGATGGAAGCACTCCTAAGGCTAAAAAGATGTCACCAGAGAAAATAAAATCATAACAAAGAAAGTAGACCATCCAAATACTAACTAAAGGCAAAATGTAAAATCAACTATCCAAAAAACAGTCAAAGAAACATAAAAGAGTACAGAATAAAACACCTAGTATATAAAGAATGGAGGAGGAAGAATAAGAAGGGAGAGAAATAAAGAATCATCAGACTGTGTATATAATAACTTAACCAGAAAGTTAAGTTAGACTGTTAGATAGTAAGAAGCTACCCTTGAACCATTGGTAACCATGAATCTAAAGCTAGCAATGGCAATAAATATATATCTATCGATAATCACCCTAAATGTAAATAGACTGAATGCACCAATCAAAAGACACAGAGTAACAGAATGGATGAAAAAAACAAGACCCATCTGTATGCTGCTTACAAGAGACTCACCTCAAACCCAAAGATATATGCAGACTAAAGGTGAAGGGATGGAAAAAGACATTTCATGCAAACAACAAGAGAAAAAAGCAGGTGTTACAGTACTTGTATCAAACAAAATAGACTTTGAAACGAAGAAAGTAGCAAGAGATAAAGGGGTCAGGCCAACAAGAGGATACAACCATTATAAATATATATGCAACCAACACAGGAGCGCCGACATATGTGAAACAAATACTAACACAATTAAAGGAGGAAATAGAAAGCAATGCATTCATTTTAGGAGACTTCAACACACCACTCACTCCAAAGGACATATCAACCAGACAGAAAATAAGTAAAGAAACAGAGACACTGAACAACACACTAGAACAGATGGACCTAACAGACATCTACAGAACTCAACACCGAAAAGTAGCAGGATACACATTCTTCTCAAGTGCCAATGGAACATTTTCCAGAATAGACCACATACTGGCCACAAAAAGAACCTCAGTAAATTCAAAAATATTGAAAGTCTACCAACCAACTTCTCAGATCACAAAGGTATAAAGCTGGAAATAAATTGTACAAAGAAAACAAAAAGGCTCACAAATACATGGAGACTTAACAACATGCTCCTAAATAATCAATGGATAAATGACCAAATTAAAATAACGACGGACCCCACAGAAATACAAAGAATTATAAGAGAATACTATGAAAATCTATATGCTAACAAGCAGGAAAACCTAGAAGAAAAGGACAACTTCTTAGAAAAATACAACCTTCCAAGACTGACCAAACAAGAAAGAGAAAAACTAAACAGACCAATCACAAGCAACGAAATTGAGTCAGTAAACAAAAAAGTACCCAAGAACAAAACCCCCGGACCTGATGGATTCACCTCTGAATTCTACCAGACATATAGAGAAGAAATAACACCCATTCTTCTTAACGTTTTCCAAAAAATAGAAGAGGAGGGAATACTTCCAAACTCATTCTATGAAGCCAGCACCACTCTAATACCAAAAACAGGCAAAGACCGCACCAAAAAAGAAAATTGCAGACCAATATCCCTGATGAACGTAGATGCAAAAATACTCAACAAAATATTAGCAAACTGAATTCAAAAATACATCAAGAGGATCAAACACGATGAACAAGTGGGATTCATCCCAGGGATGCAAGGATGGTACAACATTCGAAAATTCATCAACATCATGCACCACATCAACAGAAAGAAGGACAAAAACCACATGATCATCTCCATAGATGCTGAAAAGCATTTGACAAAGTTCAACATCCATTTATGATAAAAACTCTCAACAAATGGGTATAGAGGGCAAGTACCTCAATATAATAAAGGCCATATATGACAAACCCACAGCTAACATCATACTTAACAGTAAGAAGCTGAAAGCTTTTCATCTAAGATTGGGAACAAGACAGGTATGCCCGCTCTCTCCACTGTTATTCAACATAGTATTGGAGGTCCTAGCCATGGCAATCAGACAAAACAAAGACATACAAGGCATCCAGATTGGTAAAGAAGAAGTCAAATTGTCACTATTTGCAGATGACGTAATATCGTACATAAAAAACCCTAAAGACTCCACTCCAAAACGACTAGAACTAATATCCGAATTCAGCAAAGTTGCAGGATACAAAATTAACACACAGAAATCTGTTGCTTTCCTATACACTATGATGAACTAACAGAAAGAGAAATCAGAAAAACAATTCCATTCACAATTGCATCAAAAAGAATAAAATACCTAGGAATAAACCTAACAAAGGAAGTGAAAGACCTGTACTCTGAAAACTACAAGACACTCCTAAGAGAAATTGAAGAGGACACTAACAAATGGAAATGCATTCCATGCTCTTGGCTAAGAAGAATAAATATTGTCAAAAGGGCTCCACTACCTAAAGCAATCTTCAGATTCAATGCAATCCCTATCAAAATACCAATAGCATTCTTCAATGAAATGGGACAAATAGTTCTAAAATTCATATGGAACCACAAAAGACCTCAAATAGCCAAAGCAATCCTGAGAAGGAGGAATAAAACAGGGGGAATTATACTCCCTGACTTCAAGCTCTACTACAAAGCCACAGTAATTAAGACAATTTGGTATTGGCACAAGAACAGACCCACAGACCAGTGGAACAGAATAGAAAATCCAGACATTAACCCAAACATATATGGTCAATTAATATATGATAAAGGTGCTTTGGATATACAGCGGGGAGATGACAGCCTCTTCAGCAGCTGGTGTTGGCAAAACTGGACAGCTACATGTAAATGAATGAAACTGGACTACTGTCTAACCCCATACACAAAAGTAAACTCAAAATGGATCAAAGACCTGAATGTAGGTCATGAAACCATAAAACTCTTAGGAAAAAGTATAGGCAAAAATCTCTTGGACATAAACATGAGCGACTTCTTCATAAACATATCTCCCCAGGCAAGGGAAACAAAAGCAAAAATGAAAAGTGGGACTATATCAAGCTGAAAAGCTTCTGCACAGCAAAGGATGCCATAAGTAGAACAAAAAGACATCCTACACTTTGGGAGAATGTATTCATAAATGACATGTCAGATAAGGGGTTGACATCTAAAATATATGAAGAACTCACACACCTCAACAAACAGAAACTAAATAATCCAATTAAGAAATGGGCAGAGGATATGAATAGACACTTCTCCAAAGAAGAAATTCATATGGCCAACAGGCACATGAAAAGATGCTCCACATCACTAATCATCAGAGAAATGCAAATTAAAACCACAATGAGATATCACCTCATACCAGTAAGGATGGCCAACATCCAAAACACAAACAACAACAAATGTTGGTGAGGATGTGGAGAAAAGGGAACCCTCCTACACTGCTGGTGGGAATGCAAATTAGTTCAACCATTGTGGAAAGCAGTATGGAAGTTCGTTAAAAAACTCAAAATAGAAATACCATTTGACCCAGGAATCCCACTCCTAGGAATTTACCCTAAGGATGCAGCAGCCCAGTTTGAAAAAGACATATGCACCCCTATGTTTATTGCAGCACTATTTACAATAGCCAAGAAATGGAAGCAACCTAAGTGTCCATCAGTAGATGAATGGATAAAGAAGAGGTGGTACATATACACAATGGAATATTATTCAGCCATAAGAAGAAAACAAATGCTACCATTTGCAACAACATGGATGGAGCTAAAAGGTATTATGCTCAGTGAAATAAGCCAAGCGGAAAAAGTATCAAATTATTCCACTCATATGTGGAACATAGAGCATGGAAACAAAAAACTGAAGGAACAAAACAGCAGCAGACTCACAGAACCCAAGAATGGACTAACAGTTACGAAAGGGAAAGGGACTGGGAGGATGGGTGGGTAGGGAGGGACAAAGGGGAAAAGGGGGCATTACGATTAGCAGACACAATGTTGGGGGGCACGGGGAGGGCTGTACAACTCAGAGAAGACAAGTAGTGATTCTATAGCATCTCACTACACTGATGGACAGTGAATGTAATGGGGCTGGTAGAGGGGACCTGATCAAGTGGGGAGTTTAATAACCATAATGTTGCACATGCAATTGTACATTAATGATACCAAAAAAAAAAAGACATAGAGTCACTGAATGGATAAAAAAAACAATACCCATCTATATGCTGCCTACACGAGGCTCACTTCAAACCCAAAGACATACACAAACTAAAAGTGAAGGGATGGAAAAAGATATTTCATGCAAACAATACAGAGAAAAAAGCATGAGTTGCAGTACTTGTATCAGACAAAGTAGACTTCTAAACAAGGAAAATAACAAGAGACAAACAAGGACATTACATAACGATAAAGGGATCAGTCCAACAAGAGGATGTAACCATTATAAATATCTGTGCACCCAACACAGAATAACCTACATATGTGAAGCAAATACTAACAGAATTAAAGGAGGAAATAGAATGCAATGCATTCATTTTAGCGGACTTCAACACACCACTCACTCCAAAGGACAGATTAACCAGACAGAAAATAAGTAAGGACACAGATGTACTGAACAACACATGAGAACAGATCGACCTAACAGACACCAGAGAGCGCCTCACCCAAAAGCAGCAGGATACACATTCTTCTCAAATGCCCATGGAATGTTTTCAATAATAGATCATACCCTGAGCCACAAAAAGAGCCTCAGAAAATTCAAAAAGATTGAAATTGTACCTACCATCTTCTCAAACCACAAAGGTACAAAACCAGAAATAAATTACACAAAGAAAACAGAAAAGCCCATAAACACATCGAGGCTTAACAACATCCTTCTAAATAATCAGTGGATCAATGACCAAATTAAAACAGAGATCAAGTAATATATGGAGACAAATGACAATAACAACTCAACACTGCAAAATCTGTGGGACACAGAGAAGGCCGTACTAAGAGGAAAGTATATTGCAATACAGGCCTACCTCAGGAAAGAAGAACAACCCCATATGAACAGTCTAAACTCACAATTAATGAAACTAGAAAAAGAACAAATGAGGCCCTAAGTCAGTAGACAGAGGGACATAATAAAGACTAGAGCAGAAATAAATAAAATTGAGAAGAATAAAACAATAGAAAGAATCAATGAAAGCAGGAGGTTCTTCAAGAAAATAAAAATAAAATAGATAAACTGCTAGCCAGACTTATCAAGAAAAAAGAGAGTCTACGCACATAACAGAATCAGAAATGAGAAAGGAAAAATCACTACAGACACCACAGAAATACAAAGAATTATTAGAGAATACTTTGAAAAATTATATGGTAACAAACTGGACAACCTAGAAGAAATGGACAACTTTCTAGAAAAATACAACCTTCCAAGGCTGTCCCAGGAAGAAACAAAATATGAACAGACCAAATACCAGCAAGGAAATTGAATTGGTAATCAAAAAACTACCTAAGAACAAAACTCCTGAACCAGATGACTTCACCACTGAATTTTATCAAACATTTAGTGAAGACCTAATACCCATTCTCCTTAAAGTTTTCCAAAAAGTAGAAGAGGAAGGAATACTTCTGAACTCATTCTATGAGGCCAACATCACTCTAATACCAAAACCAGAGAAAGGCACCACAAAAAAAAGAAAATTACAGACCAATATCCCTGATGAACATAGATGCAAAAATACTAAACAAAATATTAGCACACCGAATTCAAAAAATTCATCAAAAAGATCATCCATCATGATCAAGTAGGATTTATGCCAGGGAATGCAAGGATGGTACAATATTAAAAAATCCATCAACATTGTCCACTACCTCAACAAAAAGAAGGACCAAAACCACATCATCATCTCCATAGATGCTGAAAAAGCATTTGACAACATTCAACATCCATTCATGAGAAAAACTCTCAACAAAATGGGTATAGAGGGCAAGTACCTCAACATAATAAAGGTATATGTAAGAAACACACGGCCAACGTCATATTTAACAGCAAGAAGCTGAAAGCTTTTCCTTTAAGATCAGGAACAAGACAAGGATGCCCCCTGTCCCCACTTTTATTCAACATAGTTCTGGAGGTCTTAGCCTCAGCAATCAGACAAAACAAAGAAATAAAGGCATCTGGATTGGTAAAGAAGAAGTTAAACTGCCACTGTTTGCAGGTGACATGATATTGTACATTGTAAACCCTAAAGAATCCACTCCAAAACTACTAGAACTAAAAACTGAATTCAGCAAATTTGCAGGGTACAAAATTGATACACAGAAATCTGATGCATTCCTACATACTAACAATGAACTAGCAGAAAGAGAAATCAAGAAAACAATTCCATTCACAATTGCATCCAAAAGAATAAAATACCGAGGAATAAACCTAACCAAGGAAGTGAAAGACCTATACTCTGAAAACTACAAGACACCCATGAGAGAAATTAAAGAAGATACTAGTAAGTGGAAATACATCCTGTGCTCATGAATAGGAAGAATTAATATTGTCAAAATGGCCACCCTGCTTAAAACAATCCACAGATTCAATGTAATCCCTATCAAAATACCAATGGCATTCTTCAACGAACTAGAGAAAATCGTTTTAAAATTCATATGGAACCACAGAAGACCCCGAATAGCCAAAGCAATCCTGAGAAGAAAGAATAAAGCTGGGGGGATTGTGCTCCCTGACTTCAAGCTCTTATACAAAGCCGGAGTAATCAAATAATTTGGTACTGGCACAAGAACAGAGCAATAGATCAATAGAACAGAATAGAGAGCCCAGATATAGAACCACACATATATGGCCAATTAAAAGGAGCCATGGACATATAATAGGGAAATGAGAGCCTCCTCAACAACAGGTGTTGGCAAAACTGGCAGCAGCTATGTGTAAGAGAATGAAACTGGATTATTTATTATCTAACCCCATACACAAAGGTAAACTCGAAATGGATCAAAGACCTGAATGTAAGTCATGAAACCATAAAACTCTTAGAAGAAAACATAGGCAAAAATCTCTTAAATATAAACATCAGCAACTTTTTCCTGAGCATGTCTCCTCAGGCAAGGGAAACAAAACCAAAAATGAACAAATGGGACTACATCAAGCTAAAAAAGCTTTTGTACAGCAAAGGACACCATCAGTAGAAAAAAAAGGCATCCTATAGTATGGGAGAATATATTTGTAAATGACATATCCGACATGGGGTTAACATCGAAATATATAAAGAACTCACACGCCTCAACACCCAAAAAACAAATAACCCTATTAAAAAATAGGCAGAGGATATGAACAGAAAATCCTCCAAAGAAGAAATTCAGGTGGCCAACAGGCAAATGAAAAGATGCTCCACATCGCTAATTATCAAGGTAGCACAAATTAAAACCACAATGAGATATCACCTCACACCAGTTAGGATGGCCAACATAGAAAAGACTAGAAACACAATAAATGCTGGCGAGATGTGGAGAAAGGGGAACCCTCCTACACTGCTGGTTGGAATGTAAACTAGTTCAACCATTGTCGAAAGCAATACGGAGGGTCCTCAAAAAACTAAAAATAGAAGTATTATTTGACCTGGGAATTCCACTCCTAGGAATTTACCCAAAGAAAACAAGTTCTCAGATTCAAAAAGACATATGCACCCCTATTTTATTGCAGCACTATTTACAGTAGCCAAGATATGGAAGAAACCCCAGTGTCCATCAGTAGAAGAGTGGGTAGAAAAGATGTGGTATATATACACAATGGAATATTATTCAGCCATAAGAAGAAAACAAATCCTACCATTTGCCACAACATGGATGGAGCTGGAGGATATTATGCTCAGTGAAATAAGGCAGACGGAGAAAGACAAGTACCAAATGATTTTTTTCATATGTGGAGTGTAGCAACAAAGCAAAACTGAAGGAATAAAACAGCAGCAGACTCACGGACTTCAAGAAGGGACTAGTGATTACCAAAGGGGAGGAGTTCGGGAAGGTGGATAGCCATGGAGGGAGAAGGGGATTGAGGGGTATTATGATTAGTACACATGGTGTGTGTGCGGGGGTCACAGGGAAGACAGTGTAGCACAGAGAAGACAAGTAGTGACTCTGTGGCATCTTACTACATTGATGGACAGTGACTTCAGTGGGGTATGGGGGGCACTTTATAATATGGGTGAATGTAGTAACCACAATGTTTTTTATGTGAAACCATCATAAGAGTGTATATCAATGATACCTTAACAAAAATAAATAAAATAAAATATTAACAGGGAAAAAAATATTTGTTGGGATATAGGTTTGCAGTCTCTTGGGTAGGCACCTAGGAGCAGAATTGCTAGCGTATATGGTAAGTGGTTACGTATAACATTTTACAAAACTGCCAAACTGTTTTGCAAAATGTCTGTGCCATTTTGTGTTTCCACCCACAATATATGAGGGTACAAATTCTCTACCTCTTCTTCAACATTGGCATCATGAGTCTTTTAAATTTTTGCTATTCTAGGTATATGGTGGAAATAATTGAGGTTTAAAATTGCATTTTTGCAATAAATAGTGACGAGCATATTTTCACATACTTAGGAGCTATTCATATATCTTCATTGCCTAGTTTCTAATAAACTTTTTGCCCATTTTTTGGGTTAGGTTGTTGGTCCCTTATTGTTGACTTTTAAGGATTTTGAACATGTTCTAGATACAAATTCTTTATTATATATTTTGCAAATATTTTCTTTCAGTCTGTGGCTTGTCTTCATTCTTTTCTTTTTCCATTCTTAATGGTGTCTTTTGAAGAGCAAAAAAATTTAACTTTCATGAAGTTTAATTCATCAGTCAGTATGCCTTTGATTATACCTAAAATATCTTTGCCTAACCAAAGGTTACAAATGTTTGATCATATCTAAATAATCTTTGTGTAACCTAATGTTACAAAAGTCATATAAGTCCTAAAACATAATTCTTTTTAAAATTGTATTGGCTATTCTTGCTCCTTTTTATTTCCATATAAACTTTCATATCAGCTTATGAATTGTCATCAAAAAAAAAAAAAAAGAGCCGGCTGGCATTAAGAATTGAATTGAATCTATGGATTAGTTCTGGGAAAAAATGAACATCTTAACAATATTAAGTCTTCCAATTTGCAGCCAGGGGACATAGCACCATTTATTCCAGTCTAATCTTTCTTGATAATGTTTAATAACTTTCAGTGTACATTTCTGAACTATTTTGTTAAATTTATTGCTTAAAACCTTATTTTTTTATGATGTGAATGTAATTGTTTTATTAATTTCATTTCTAGTTCATTGTATGTTGATGTTACATTCATAATTTCTTGCCTTGTACTAGCTAGAAGCTCCAGTCCACTGTTCAATAAAAGTGGTAAGAGTGGACATCCTTGCTTTGAATCCATTGTTAGGGGAAAGCATTGTCTTTCATCTTTTATCATGAGGTTAGTTGTAGGTTTTATGTAGCTGCTTTTTATCCAGTTAAAGAAGTTTCCTTCTACTCCTAGTATGATGAGAGCTTTATCGTGAATATTAGTTGGATTTCATCGAGTGTTTTTCTACATCTATTGAGACAATCATATAGCTTTCTCCTTTATTCCAGAGGTCAGCAACAATTTTCAGAGACAGCCATATAGTAAATATTTTTGGTTTTGTGAGCTATATGACCTCTTTTGCAACTGATCAATTCTGCTATCCTAACATGAAAGAATTATAGACAACATGTTAATGAATGGACATGATTGTGATCTGGTAAAGTTTTATTTACAAAAACAAAAGGCATGCCAGATTTGGTTTATGCACTGTAGTTTCCATGCTTTATTCTATTAATATATATATTACATTAATTGATATTCAGCAGTTAGGCTAAACTGCATTTCTGGATAAATCCCACTTGATCATAATGTATAATCCTTTTTATACATTATTGTATCCAATTACTATTCTTTTAAGAATTTTAGCATTTATATTTATGAAGAGTATTGGTCTGTAGTTTTCTTGTGATATCTTTGCCACTTTAGTATCAGGATAAAATGAACTGTAAAGTGTTCCCTTCTATTTTTGAAAGGGTTTGTGTTGGATTGGTATTAATTTAAATGTTGATAGACTCACTGGTAAAGAAGGCTGGCTGGGCCTGGACTTTCCTTTGTAGGACTACTTTAATAACTCAATTAAATAATTTAATGTCTTTTCTTGATAAAGGTCTTCAGATTTTATATAACTTCTTGAGTCATTTTGATCATTTCTGTCTACAAATTTGCCCATTTCAACTAACTTGTCAAATTGTGGACGTAAGGTTTTTCACAATGCTATTTTTTTAATCCTTTTAATTTATGTAGGGTTCATAATATTTCTTCTTTCATTCCTAATTTTGGTAATTTGTATCTTTTCTCTTTTTTTCTTGCTCCTTTTACTATAATTTTATCACTTCCATAGATCTTTTCAAAGAGCTAACTATCAATTTTGCTGATATTCTCTGTAGCTTTGCTGGGGGTTTTTTTTTGTTTTTTTGTTTTTTGCTGTGGCCTATTGTTTCCTTCATTTTACTTAACTTTGGGTTTGATTTGTCCTTTTTATAAATTCCTCTTAAGTTGAAAACTTAGTTAATTTTTTTTAGGTTATTAATTTAAAATTGTTTCCTTTCTAACATAATCATTCAAGGCTATAAATTTCCCTATATGTGCTGCTTTACCTGTGCTCCATTAATTTTGATATGTCATGATTTTATGTTCATTCAGTATCAGATATTCTCTAATTTCCCTGGTGATTTCTTCTTTGACCTATGAGTTATTTAGAAGCATGTTGCTTAATTTCCAATTATCTGGAGAATTTCCAGATTTCCTTCTATTGTTGATTTTTAATTTAATTCCACTGTGGTTGAAGAATATATTTTGTAAAAGTTCAACCCTTATTATAAATATGCTGTGCCTTGTTCTATCACTTTGCTTATTATGGTCTATTCTAGAGAATCTTTCATATGTCTTTGAAAAGAATGTATATTCTACTGTTTCTGAGTAGAGTGTTCTAGTTGTTTATAATTATTGCTTAAGTATTCCATATCATTTCTGATTTGCTGTCTAGTATCATCAATTACTATTATCAATTAGTGAGAGAGATATATTGTAATATACAACTATAAATACTGAATAGTCTATTTCCCTTTTCCATGTTGTCACTTTTTGCTTCACACATTTTGGCCCTCTCTTTTTTGATGTGGTATATTTGTAATTTCTGTATCTTTTTGATGAATTGATCCCTTTATCTTTATGAAATGTTCCTATTTATTCCTTTAGTGATATTTCTTAAAGTCTATTTTAATATTGCCTCCATATTTCTTATAGTTGTTTGCTATACCAAGCAAACAATAGGATGCTTTTACCATCCTATTACTTTCCACACATTGTATTTTAAATATAGAGTGTTTCTCCTTCAGACAGAATGTGCTTTTTGATCCCATCTGATTGTTCTGCCTATTGATTGGAGTTTTTAGTCTAGTACAACTTAATGTAATTATTGATATACTTAGAATTGTGTCTGTTATTTTGGACTTTGTTTTCTTTGTGCTTTTTATTCTTCTGTTTCTCCTATAGTGCTTTCCTTTGTTTGTGCAAATATTTTTTAGTGTAACACTCTAATTCCTCTTGATTTTTTTAGGTGAGTTTATGAGGTTTAGTGTGTAGGTATAGTAGTGTATGGATGCTCTTTGGGTTACAATATTTATCTTTAACCCATCACAGTCTTCTACAGGTTAATACTGACTTAATTTGATAAAATATAGCCATATTTCACAAATATAATTTCATTCCTCCTCCTTCCTTTATGCCATTACCATATATATTATACCTATATATATTATAACTTGAATAATACAGTGATATATTTATTGTCTTAACCAAACTTGTGCTTTTCAAAGAGATTAACAGAGAAAAATTATATAGGCTTCATATTTATCCACATATTTACTATTTCCCATGTTCTTCTTTCCTTTCTGCAGACCCAAGTTATTGTCAAGTGTCATTTCCTTTAGTATTTCTTGAAAGTCAGGTCTGCTAACAACAACTTCTCTCAATTTTTCTTTATCCACAAATATCTTTATTTCACATTCATCTTTGAAGGCTAGTTACACAGAATATGTAATTCATGGTTGACCTGTTTTTCTTTTTTCTTTCAGCATCTTGAATATATCATTCTACTACCCTCTTTTGTTTTGGAGAAGTCAGCCAGTAACTATAGTTTTATTTTCCACTTACATAATAAGTCTTTTTCCTTTTGCAGCTTTCACAATTTTCTCTTTGTTTTTGGCTTTCAGGAATTTGACCATGATGATTCTAAATGTGATTTTATGTTTATCTTACTTGTGGTTTGTTGAGATTCTTGAATCTGCAGGTTTTGTTTTGTTTTGTCTTAAATTTGGGAAGGTTTCAGCCATTATTTCTTCAAATATTTTTTCTATCCATTCTCTTTCTCTTCAACGTCATGGACCCTCATTAACACATGTTAGAATCCTTACCATTATTCTGCAAGTCTCTGTTGCCATGTTAATTTTTCTTTGATTCTTTTTCTCTCTATTCTTTGGATTAGATCATTTCTATTGATCTGTCTTCAAGCTGATTAGTTCTTTCTTAGGCCATCTCAATTCTTCTGTTGAGCTTATCTAGTGAAATTTTCATTTCAATTGTTTTACTTTTCAACTCAAATTTCAATTTTTAATAACTTCTATTAAGATTTCCTATTTTTCTAATACTTTTAATTCTTTGAGCATATTTATAATAGCTTCTTTTAATTTTTTGTCTGCTAAATCCAACATCTAGGCCCTACTCACAGTAAGTTTCTATTCACAGAAAGCTGTCTTTTGACTTGATAATGGGTTTTACTCTATTCTCTCATCTCTCATGGAAAGGCATCAGTAATAATTGTCAAATAGCATAAGATATGAATTTCAATAGTTGGTTCCTTGAAAAATTATGTAAGGCATAATTTATTTACTTAATAATGAAAATCTATCTTCAGTGATCATTTCAATAAGATTTCTTGTAATGGGTGGAGTAGTGTTTCTAAAAATTCAGGTTCACAACCTCAGAATTTTTTGGAAATAGAATTATTTGGAAATAGGGTCTTTGAAGATGTAATCACTTGATTGTGATTAATCATACTGGATTTTGGTGAACTTTAAATTCAATGTCTGGTATCTGTATAAGAAGAGGAGACGACACAGAGACAGAGAAATGATGTAAAGATGGAGGCATAGACTGGAGGGATACATCTACAAGCCAAGAGATGCCAAGGGTTTCTGGGAGCCACCAGAAGCCAGGAAGAAGCTTTGCACAGATTTTCCCTCAGAGCCTCCAGGAGAACTCAATCTACACCTTGATTTCAAAGTGCTAGCCTTCAGAACTCTGAAAAAATTAATTTTTGTTTTAAGCCACCCAGTTTGTGATACCTTATTAAAGTAGCCTTTGGAAATTAACACATTCCCTTTTCTTCTCTTTCTTTTCTTAACAGAGCATGCACAACAGAAAGTTCTGGGATTGGTTCATTTCTATGACTGTTACCCTCCATCGACAGAAGCCTAAAGGAGTTTCTTTCTATTCACTGACTGATTCATTTATTCATTCAACAAATATTTACTGAACCCCTAGAATGTGCCAAGCTTTCTGCTGGGCATGAGGAATATAACAGGAAATAAAACAATTTCTCTTCCCTTACACAACTTACCTTTTCAAAAGAAATTTTAAGGTGAAGGGCATAAGAAAGCACAAAGTCTGAATTATGGTATAAATTAGTCACAGGGATGAAAGTACAGCGTAGAGATATAGTCAACAATATTGTAATATCTATCTATGTTGAAAGATAGTAACTACACTTATTGGGATGAGCATTTAATAATATAGGTAACTGTCAAATCACTATGTCATATACTTGAAAGAATATAATATTCTGTATCAACTATGCTTCAATTAAAAAATATATATACTATAAAAAAATTTTTTTAATTAGTGCCAAAACTATCCAAGGTCACAAAAATGTCCCCCAAAAAGGTTATTTAAAATGAATCCTCTTAAAACAGTGCTATGGACTGAATGTTTATGACCCTCAAAATTCATATGCTGAAGCCCTAACCCCTAGCATAGCTGTATTTGGAGACAGGGCCTCTACAAAAATAATTAAGTTTAAATGAGATAATAAGGGTAGGGCTCTGATCTGATAGGATTAGAATCTTTATGAGAAGAGATACCAGAGAGCTCTCTCCACTCTCCCCACCCTCGAGAACACACTGAGGAAAGGTCTTATGAGGACATAGAGGGAAGGTGGCCATCCACATGCTAAGAAGAAAACTCTCACAAGGAACCAAGCCTGCCAGACCTTGCTCTGGGACTTCCAGCCTCTAAGACTATGAAAAAATTAATATCTGATGTTTAAGCCACCCAGTGTGTGGTATTTTGTTAGGGCAACCCAAGCAATTAATGTAAACAAGAACCAAATATCCTAGTAAATGTTGGAAATGGGCACTTTTTATCCTTGAAAGATTATGAAATGAGTTTAGTCAAACTTTTATTTTAGAAATCCTAGGTTACAATTGCCACTCCATACTAACTCTTAGAACAAACACAGAATGAGCCAAGTGTTAATTGTTTATATGAGAGAAGATATATATACATATATATATATATATATATTGGAACTTCAGTATAGAAAATTCAGTTAATCGTTCTCCACAGTTCTTGATCTGTGCAAGTCCCTGTATAAGCTTCCTATTGTTGTAGCAAATTACCACAAATTTAGTGGCTTAAAACAACATAAATTTGTTATCTTATGGTTCTGGAGGCCCAAAGTCCAAGTGGGTCACCTAGGACTAAGACCAAGATGTCACTAAGGCTGTTTTGCTTTTAGAGGTTCTAGGGAAGAATCTGCTCCTTGATTTCTCCACTTTAGGGCTGCCTGTATTTCTTGGCTCACGGACCTCTTCCATCTTTAAAGCCAACATTTGCATCACTTGGACCCCTGCTTCCATCATTACATCATCTTCTCTGGCTCATTTATCTCCCTTTCCATCTTTAAATTACCCTTATGATTACACTGGACGCACTCAGCTAATCTAGGATAATCTCCCTATTTTAAAATCATTAACTTAATCATATCTGCAAAGTCTTTTTGCCGTTTGAGGCAACACAGTCACATGTTTCTGTACTTAGTGCACAGACATGGTTGCAAGGGCCATTATTCCATCTACTGCAGCCCCATTCATGTTTTATTTTGCTTATTTTATTTTGTTATTTTGTGATGCTCCTTCATTCATCTTCCATTCTCATTCCAATTTTACTTTCCTTCACCCTGATCCCCCAGGAACCCACTTCAATGTGTCCTTGGTTATATATGTATCATTGAGTTATATACAGTGTTCAGTGTACACATGTATTGTTTTTTAATTAAACATATCGTCTTAGATACAGACTTATTTTGTTTCTTTTTTCCATTTAGCATATTTTTTTAATATTCTTTTTGGTTATTTATATTTTCTACAGTGAATGGGTTCATTCATTTTTTAAAGTTTTTTTTAAATGTATAATTTAGTGATTTTTAGCATGTTCACACATTGTGCAAAAATCACCACTGTCTGAATTCCAGAATATTTCATCATCCTAGAATTCATCATTTTGAACTCATTAGTAATTAACTCTGCATTCATCTGCTTTCTGCCCTTAAGAAGCAGAAAAGTCTATAAAAAGATCTATCTACTCATATACATATGGTTCTGAGCTCCTGAATTCTGCATTCTGTGCATCAGGCACTTTTTACTTCTCTATTCCTTTAGTTATGGGCTCCTAGGGTGCTTCCAGTGAGCTCCTACCATAAGCAGTGTTGTTGTGGACATGCCTCCCATAAACCTGTACCACTGTTTCTCTGAAGACATACCTCGGAGTGGGATTGCTGAGTCCTACATATGCACATACACTGCTTCACCAAGAGATTGGTCTCCCAGGTGGCTATTCCACTTCAAACTCCTCATAGCAGTACATGAATATTTCCTTTTCCTCATTTCCTTACCAACACTTGGTTTTATTCAGTAAATCTTGCCAATCTTATTGGTATATAGAAGTATTCAATTATTGTTTTAAGTTGTACTTCTCTGATCATTAGATTGGCCATCTCTTCATAAACTTACTGGTCTTTCAGCTTTTCCAATCAGTGATATGCATATTCAAATCACTTACCACTTTATTATTATTTCCTGCTTTTTCCATTTTGAGCTGCAGGAGTCCCTTGTTTGTTATATTCAAACATTACAAATATCATCTTGCCTGTAATCCATCTGTTCATTTGTCTCTGATATCCTCTGTTGAGCAGAAATCTTTAAAATGCAGTTGCAGCCATCATTTTCTCACCTTGTATTTTGTGATCTTGTTTAAGAAATACTTTCCTACCCCAAATTTCTCAAAGAAATTCTTATATTTTCTTCCATTAGTTCTATAATTTTGCCTTTTATACTTAGGCCTTTAATCTAAATGAGATTGTTCCTTTATATATGTGATGTAAAATAAGAAGCCAAATTCCCCTCATATAGTAACCTGATTGTCCTAAACACTGTCTAACATTTGTGTTTTCTTTGCTACTTTATCCTGCCTCTGTATCAAGTAGCTCTATAAAGAGGTCATAGGGAGAGGACTACAGCTTCCTGCCACTGGGCCACGTAAGTGAATCATATTGGATACAAATCTTTTAGCCTCATTCAAGCCTTCATATAACCAGAGACCCGGCTGACATCTTAATTAGAAGCTCATGAAAGACCCTGAGCCAAAACCACCCAGCTAAGCTTCTCCTGAATTCCTGACTTACAGAAACTATGTGAGAGAATAAATTTTTGTTGTTGTTTTAAACTACTAAGTTTTTGGATAATTTATTACACAGCAAAGGGTGACTAATATAGTTTTCATACTGAATAAAGAACAAGTGGAGCTCTTTGGTCTCTTCACATAGTATCCTGCAGTTTCTATTTCATTGCTATCAGAATAATCAAAATAAGTTCTAGCTTTTCAATTTTGGCATTCCCTAAGAGTGCAAGATAGTTGATAAAGGGGAAAGATGGGGAGAGAGAGAAAGGGAGCTAGGAAAGGAACAAATATTTGAGCCCCTTTACAGTGTGCCTACTATGTCTTTCATTGTCTTATTTTGACCAAAAGTGCATTTGGTCAGTTGTCAGAAACATTGTTCTTGCATTTATATTATCTTAGATCTTCTCCCACATATAATCACTGTCAGCCAAAGTGAGGAGATCCAAACTCTGTTAGCTTGACTCAGATAAAGGAATAGGTCATAGAAGGGAATGAGGCAGATTTGAAAATGCTATGAAGGAGATGCATGTGTTTAACAGAGTCTGTACTAAATATTCTTTAAGGTCTGTTATGCCTGATGTTCTGAGATATTTGTCCTTTGCCTGGTAAACACCTGTTGCCCTTTAAGATTCAGCTTAAATGTACCATTCCTTAAAAAGCCATCTCTGGTTCTCCTAGGTAGAATGAGACATTAATCTGTGTTTTCATGGCATTTTCTATATACTTCTATTTTTGGCATTCATATTGGAAGAGGGGGGTAGGTCAAACACTACTGGTTTGCCTCTAGACATTCCCCCTTTTTCCTTGCTAACAGAACCCTGCTTTGGTTTAGAAGGCATGGTGCCAAGTTCTGTTCCCCTTAGGGACTGGCAGAGAGGTGGGCATGTGAACCAAGTTCTGTCCATTTACACATATGGAGCAGTCTGCTGGATGCTCTGGAGAAAAAAATTTCCCTAACAAAGGAGAGAGAAGACATACAAAGAAAGCTCTTTTCTGTTTATTACCTTCATTTCTACCTTAGATGTTATAGTATGACAACATGATTTCTTGCACCATGGCAGCCAATTTTTGAACTCACTGTTATTATCTGGATAGTGAAGAAGAATTAAAAGTGTTTCAATCCTTGATGTCATCATTAAGCCACTGAATGAGCCCTGGAACTGCTGAACTCCAAACTTCTCTATGTGATATAAGTAAATTTCCATTTTGTTTAAGCTTCTGTTTGTCAGGTTCCCAGTTGCTTGCATCCAAAAGCATCTAAGTTGACAGAAAGGGGAATGAAAATAACATTTCTTAAACACTTGTGCTTTAATTTTTTTTGTTAACATGTTTTTCTCCCTAAATTATTAAGGTGGGAACCTTATCTTAATTCCTAGTGCCTTCTACAGTCTCTGATTTAGAATGGCTGCTTAAGAAGTGTTTGAGCAGTGAACAAATTAATTAATAAATGGATAAAATCCATAAATCAATGTTATGATGTTATTAGGAGACAGTGTAGAAAAATTTGGTTAAGGGCATAAGCTCTGGCATTACATTTCTGGCTTCCTAACCTGTTTACACAACCTACTAGCTATGTAACCTTGGGCAAGTCACAATCTCTATAAGGCTGTTTCCTCAGCTATATAATGGGAATAACAACTGTATATACCTTTTAAAAACTATTGTGAGGATATTAAGTATCCTATGATAAGGACTCAACACAGAATTTGGTATCTAATAAACACTGACCATGTTAGCTATTGTTTTTGGAGAAGAATAGAGAAAAACCAACAGTGATTCCAGATTTTCAAGCCTCGTTGACTGGGAAAATATAAATTTGGCCAAAATTCAGTGGGGAAATGGATAAGATGATGTTCATCTTCAGATATGTGTGAAACAAAGCCTAAATATAGTTCAAGAATGAAGTTATTTTGGTTATATTTATACAGAGTCAGTCTACTTAGAGTCTGGTTTATATTTCAGTTACTCATCCTAAAATTCTATAATTATGGAATTTTACTTTTAAATGTAGTAACTTAGAAAGGAGAGTAACTTCCAGATTGTAACTATGATGAGTCAAATCCAAGGGGGAAGTAGTTTCTGAGATTTGGCCTAAAAAAGTGCTCTCAAATAGTGATCTTCAAAAACAAACTATCACAGAGAAAAGATTTCCTTAAATGGTGTAAATGCATGCAGTGTCAATGATGTAATATAGTTCAGTCTCTGAAATCCTTTGCATTCTCTTCCCAATTTGTTGTTTCTTCACAGAAACAGAGGAAAACTATGCCAGAAATTATTTAGAGGCAAAATTTTGTATATTAGTGTCAAGGAACCACTTTTGTTCTCCAAGTAGCCAGAATAAATAATAATAATCAAGCATGGCTAGTAGTATTTGTTATGTAGGGAGGATTTTTTAATTATTAAAATGAAAAAGAGTATCTCATTGAACTCAGATTAGGAAATAATTTTTCCCAAGCAAATTAATTAAAAGTTATTTACTGGATTTTCTCTTACCTTTAATTTCCATTGCTTAGGAATGAGTAACAATATGAGCTAAATAGAAAGTCAATTCACATTCCAGATCCCACTTTTAGATGGGCATGAAGATTTCAAAGTCTTTTCTTCAGTCTAGCCATTGAAAAAAATAAAATTGAAATATATCTACCTGTATCAAATTGCTACCAATTTACAGTCCATTCAGGACCAAATTGCTATGGGGCACTCAATAAGTAACCCTATACGTAACTCCTAGTTATGTGTTGGAATTTACACTTCACTGAACACGACTCTCTCTCTGTATCAATAATATCTATATTACTTCAAGATATCTTATTGACTTGTCTTTTCTAAAAAGGATTAAAGCCCTTTGTGAATTAGGACCTCTGAACATTTTATGAAAACACCAGATTCTTTTTTTTTAATCCTTCTCTTCCTTTTAATCAGCACTGCATATCTGAAATATTGAAATAGATTCACAGTTGGCCTAGCTGCCTCTGGGTTTTCCTCATTCTCATTTACCCTTCATACCATAGCCAGATTAATTTTCGTAAAATACCATTAGATAGATCAAGGTCAAAGTCCTTACCTTGTACTTAACATTCTCTAGTCTGATTTTGTCCCTTATAGTTTTTCTCTTACTCCCTACTCTCTATCTCTTTGAGGATCTCTACATGTCCCTCAATCTACTTTGCATATATTACTCATACTCCTGAATTTATCCAAATGTCATCCTGTTCTCTTTCAAGTTCATCTCATCAGTATGAATTACTTTTTTTTATTGAAGTATAGTTGACATACAATATTATATTAGTTTCAGGTGGACAACATGATTCAACGATTATATACATTATGAAATGCCCACCGTAAGTGTAGTTACCAACTGTCACCATATGAAGATATTACAATATTACTGAATATATTCTCTATGCAGTACTTTTCTTCCCTGTGACTTATTTTATAATTGGAAACTTGTTTCTCTTTTTCCCCTTCACCTACTTTACCCATCTCCTCACTTCCCTCCCTTATGGGAACCACCAATTTGTTCATATGAATTGCTTTTTATCCAACGTGAACCTGATAAGCAAGATGTTGAGTGGGGTTTTTTCCTATTGCTCTGAATTTATACCAAAGGCCCAAAGCTGAGAATATAAGATGTGAGGTAATCTGCTTCTAAATTCAAAGAGCCCTACTAACCCACTAGTAGTTTGGGTCTAGCTACCTTCCTGAAGGGCTTGCTGAGAGAAGCCAGAACCATATTTTATGTATCAACCATCTGAGTTTATAGAGGAATAAGACTGAAAGGAAGAAAGTTGCCTGCACCAGTGAGCACAGGGCTCTTGCCCAATATTTGAATACCAACACTAACACTTTTTACTAACTGGGAAGTTGTGGGATCTGGCCAAAATTCTTTAAGGGAATTGCTAATCAGCATGAAAGAAGAACATGGAAGAGCAATTATTGGGAAGAATGATATTATTATTAATGATGCCCCAGTGAACTGATACCTCTAAATTCACATACAAGATATTTCCAATTTCATATAAAGAAAAGGAATTTACTGGTTTAATCTATCAGAAAATATTTATGACTGCTTCCCATGTCCAGGCAGTGTTCTAAACACAGGGCATACAGCTTGGCAAAATATTAAGCAAGGTCCCTGCCCCCCCCTCCTCCCGGAACTTGTAAGAGTCTAGAATTAGTGTTGGCTCCAAGCATAATGCTTAGTGCCATCAGAAATTTTTTTCTCCATCTCTCAGATTGTTTTCCTTTGTAAAGGCCTAATTTGTGGGCAGGCTCTTCCCCTCTTGAAGACAATGTAGCCACCAGTATAGCAATTCTAATAGGAAGAGAGTCTGGTTTTTCCAATCATTCTGTCAGACTGTCTCATTGACAAGACTTGGGGTCAGGTGTACACCTCTGAACCTGACTGGCCAGGTCTGGGTATTTACTGGGTACAAATACTTGTGCAGCTTTATCACTGCAAAGAGGACAAGCAGGAGCTGAAATCCAGTGCAGGGTATACTTACCAAGCCTTTGCCTGGTGTACAACTATGTCTTTTTCTAATTCACACTGAGACACTACAATGGTCTTGGTCATGTGCTTACCCTGGAGCAAAGGAGAGATGGGGTTATCACCGGATGAAACAAATGATCTGAGTGGGAAAGGATAGCTGGGGTGCTACTGCCAGAAGGCAGAGAAAGGGATGCTGGGCAAGCAAAAACAACAGCTATCCACTTCATTCCTTAAAAACTTAGAAAGGCAAGGTGGTAGAGAAGAGAGGACTTGGACTTGGTTTCAGAAGGACTGAGTTCTAATCCTAGTTCAGGAAGCCATAGGACATTGGGCAGTTCACTCCTTTCATATAAAATGGAATTGTCGTTCTGCCTCCACTGCAGATTCACTGAAGAGGAAAATATGAGATAATGAGAATATAATTTGGAAACTAAGTTCCTTACACCTGAAGAGGGTATTATTGTTATTAATAATAATACTAATATCCTCCTAGTCAGTACCTTGCCCAGTGCCCTTACACACTGAAGGTGCTTATTATTGACTGACTGATCTATAATATGGAAATTCATATTACTCTGGGTGCTTCTCCAAAATTTTATACAAACAAAATGTTTTGGCAAAACGTTCAACATTAAAATTCAATGATCCTAGGAATATATGAAGCAAGCTCTCTTCTGACCTCATCATTCAGGTCTCAATTTAAATACTGCTTCCTCAGGGAAAACTTTATGGACCATCTCCGCCATCCAGTCAGGGCAGAGCCTCCAGTCTGTTTCACAACCCAGTTCTAGTCCAAGTTACTTGTAAAATACTTTGTTTAATGTCTGTCTTCTGCAACTAGCCATGAACTCCTTCTGCGGGCACCATGGATGTATTGTTTGCTGTTGCTTCCTGTTGTGAGGGCAATAGTAGGAAAATAAGAAATATTTGTCCAATGAATGAATAAATTCTGGGGGTTAAGTGGAACAAGGTCAAGTGGACTAGGAAATTGGGATCTAATTTTCTCTTCTGTTCTCCTGATGTCTTTTACCAAGCCCTCCAATGACCACATCCTCATGACATTTGGAACTTCTACTAGGCAGACAAAGAATGGGTATTTTACTAAACATGTCCATTTAAGGGGAAAAAATAAATGACTATTTAGAAATAAAATCCATTCATTCTGACCGGTGCAAGCTATGTCTCAAAAAATGCAGAACAAATATAGCAATTTCAAGGCCCTGTAATCATTAATTTATTCTAGAATAATCGTTCTAAATTTTAAACCCATGTATATCCTGGTATGTTCTAATGCTTCTAACTGCCTCCAAGCCATGACAGACTACTAGCAGTTCATTCCTGGAAGCATTTAGATGACTCACAACAAGAAATTTGATTAGAGTGGTTTAGAGCCAGAAAGCAGACTTTGTAAAGACAAATTATTCATTCTTGCCCACCTCCACCCTGAATTTCACTTACATAATGCAGCTCTTAGTAGAAATGAAATGAGTCAGCATCAGGGAAGACAAACTAAAATATGACTTCCTTATCAAAGGCAATTTTTGTCCTTTCTGTCAGCTTCAGTGAGTAAGAGGTCTTTTAAATAATAGAAAAAAATTTTTAAATAGTGGTCAGTGCCTAGTAAGGTCACAAATATTTGTGAAGATTTTTTAAATGTTTAACTGTGGTAAAATACACATAAGATAAATTGTACCACCTTAACCATTTTCAACTGTACAGCTCAGTAGTGTTAAGTACATTCACATTGTTGTGCAATAATCTCCAGAACTCTTTCCATCTTACAAAATCAAAATTCCATATTCATTAAACAATAAGTCACCTTCCCCACTCCCCTTTTGCCCTAGCAACCATCATTCTACTTTCTGTCTATGAATTTGACTACTCTAAGCACCTCATTGAGTTTCCAGAATTATACAGTATTTGTCTTTTTGTGACAAGCATGCCCCCCAACCCCCAGCTCCAGCACAGGCCAGTTACTGAAGGGACTTGGAGTGGGGGACCCTGAGTCTACTCTTTCACTCTGCTCCCACTCCAACAACCTGGGATGGAGGTAAGAGCACAGTCTGGCTCTGCGATCCTCTGCATCACCCCTGTTTTCAAGGCTTAATTCCTATTGAGGATTGGCCTGGGGTGTAGATAAGGCAGAGGCCTCCTTATGAAACTGGCTTTCAACCTGTGGTGGCAAGTCTCTCTTCCTGCATTGACTTGGTGCATGGTTGTCCTGGGGCTATTTTTAGTACTAGCCTAATTATCTGAGGATCCCTTGGAGGGGAGCAGCTGTGGCTCCCGTTAATCCTGCTAGCTCTCTCAGTCTCCAAAACCTCTCTAGGAGAGGTAACTTTACTTGCCAAGTGGCCCCAGAGGCAACTCCAAGCTCCTGTTCACTCTCTTCAGCCTCTGAGCTCCATCTGTGGAACCAGTGATGACCTTTTCCAGGCCCCAAATGATGAGGGACACTGCAGCGAGGTATCCCCATCCTATCCTCAGGCATATCACATCACTGCTCCTTCTCATCTACTGGCCTATGCTGATCCAGAAACCTTTAACCGTGATGTAGTTAATGGTCTCTACATTCACATACACCTCCAAACTCAAGGAAAGCAAGAGAGATGACACCTATCAGGATCTCCCAGTGACTCTCCTACAATCACAGCACCAGAAAAACTCTGCAGGTCCCCAGCTAGAAAGTGAGGAAGTAGTCCTCCCTTCTTTCCTGTCCTTGAAGCCTCTCACCATCTTCTGCTACCTATCCTGGTAGTGGTGGTGGTGGTGGTGGTGATGGTGGTGGAGAGAAGTATGAGGAGGGAAGGAAGTAACATCTAATCTGGGATTCTCAAACTGTTCCCTTCTTTTCCTTCCTAACTTCTGCTTTTATAGACTGGCTGAGAGGACATGGGAGAGGGCAGGCTGGGTGAGTTGGAGTTCAAACAGGACCTGTTAGGCTGCCCCTTTGTAACCTTTGTTGGCTTCTGTGGCAGAAATTTCTATCTTCCCATGCAACAGCATTCTCCTTTCTTTCTAAAAAATTCCTATATTATTCAAGATGGCCAAGTGCCCAGCTAAAAGAGCTACATTTCCCAGGCTCCCTTGCAAATAAGGACTGCCCACAATATGTATGCAGAAGGTGTGCAATTTTAATAGAAGCCTGATTAAGAGAGATGGTTAGCTTGCCAGTATGAACTTTTGCTCTCTTCCCCATCTTCCTTCTTCCCTCCTAGAACACAGTTGCAATGGCTGGAACTCCAGCTATCAAGGACAGAAGCCACATGACAAAATTAGGCAGCTGTGCAGTATAAATGAGATAGCTTATGTACTGTGAATAGTACAGGGCCTTAGATGTTTTTTTTAATATAATTTATTTTATTATCATTAATTTACAATTACATGTGCAATATTACGATTATTAAACTACCCCTTCATCAGGTCCCCCCCACCAGGGCCTTAGATGTTTAATGAATCGCCCCTGCTGATTAACTACTGAACCTAGAGGAGAGCTTAGGAGAGTTGTTTTGGCTTTGGACCTGCCACTTCTCCCCACATTTTTATGTCATTGGAAGGGAAAGGAAACTGAGCAAGATCTAATTCTGCCACTGACTTCTTGCATGACTTTGAGCATGTCTGGTAACATTCAGTACTCCCTTTTCTTTGTTGGCAAAATGAAAAAGAAAACACAAATCTATCCTACCACAAAGCATGAGCATTATACTGGAATTGCATTTATCTTAATAGTCACCCTCTATTCTTGGCATGTGATACTGATTTTCCATTTATGGTAATGACATAGTTTCCCATACAAATAAATTCACCAAAATATTAACTACTGAGTGAAAAAATTAGCAAGAAACTTGAACACATACTTCACAATAAAGGATTCCCAAGTGGCCAATAAATATAAGAAAAGATATTCAATGTTGTTAGTCATCATAGAAATGTACTCCATAAAAGATCTACTACAGACCAGAATGATGCAGCATAACTTTTCAAAATTAACCTATTTATTGTTGTTGATAGACATTTAAGTTGATTTCCCATGTTCATGTTTATAAAAAATGGTTCTTTGAACATTCTAATACATATTTCTTTTCTTATTTAAAATATCATTAATATACAATCTTACATAGATTTCAAATGTACATCACAGTGGTTCAACAGTCCGCACAATCAACTTATATTCTGATCAGGAACTATTGTGCCACTTTATCCCTCTCCCTTTCTCCTGCCCCCAACACCTGACCCAACCCCTCCTCCTTGGTAACCACTAGTCATTTCTCAGTGTCTATGAGTCTAATGCCGTTTTGTTCCTTGTTTTGCTTTGTTTTTATAGTCCACAAATAAGTGAAATCATATGGTATTTTCCTTTCTCTGCCTGGCTTATTTCACTGAGCATAATACCCTCTGGATCCATCCATGTTGTTACAAACGGCAGGACTTCTTTTCTTTTATGGCTGAATAATATTGCATTATGTAGAGAGAGATTAAAGATGGCGGCGTGAGAGGTGAGACAGAGGCTTCCTCCTAAAACCCCATATAATACGAAAATATAACTGATACAACTACTCATGAAAGAGCAACAGGAAAGAGGACTGCGTCAAACTGCATACACCTGGAGACAAGAGCAGACCTCACAGAACAGGGTAACGTACTAAAGATGTGGCCCGGCGGGACCCGAGCCTTTCCCCCACCCCAGCCCACTGGTGGGAGGAAGAGAAATGGAGCAGGGAGTGGAGACTTGGGACTGCTGAATACCTAACTCCAGAGATCTGCTCTGGGAGCACAAACCTACATTTCATGGTGCTTGCATGATACTCTCATAATTAGAGGGTTGGAAAGCTAAGACAGGCAGAATTCCTGGAGAGACTGAGATTCCAGCTGCTTGTGGAAAGCAGGGATCCATATCTGGCTGCTCTGGGACAAAAGGAAGGTGGGCAGTCTGAGAGACTTTCTAACAAGTAAGCCCTTAGCAAGAGGGCTGCTAAAGGGGCAAGGATTGCACAGAACTTATTGCTCAGGAGAAAGGACAGGTAGACAAAATTGTCCAGGTGCACTCTGCCCAGCAGGTTGGGAGCTTTCACGATCTTCAGGTGTCCAGCTCCCTGGCTGCCTAAACAGCTCCAGAACCCCCTCCATGATAGGCAGCCTACTACGCCTTTCTCCTGGTCACGTAGGCCTGGCTCGCAAACTGGCAAACCCTACCCTGGTGTTAGCCCAGCCACAGGGAAGATCTGTCTACAGCAACTACAAACGCAAAGGATAGAGGCTTATACCTGTGTGCTCAGCCTACTGGTTCAGGCAGTGGAGACAGGCATAGCAGCTGGGAAGCAGGAAAGAGCTCTTTCCTTGCCCCAGGTGCCAATACCACTCCCCTGTGACCCTCGACATTGCTTCAGGGTCTGAGCAGCTGCAGAGAGTAGAGCTTCTGGGAACTAGAGGGCACCATATGCAAATATGAAAAGCCAAAGGAACTTGGTTCAGAGTAAAATTATTAATACAACTCCTGAGAAAGATTTAAATGATATCGACCTCATGACTCTCCCTGAAAGGGAGTTCAAAATAAAATCATTAATATGCTCATGGAGGTAAGGAAAGATATTCAAGAACTCAGGAATGAACTCCAGTCAGAGATCCAATGTTGAAGAGCACAATGGAGGGTATTAAAAGCAGATTGGATACAGTGGAGGAGAGGATAAGTGAAATAGAATCTAGAGAACAGGAATACAAAGAAGCTGAGGCACAGAGAGAAAAAAGGATCTTCTAAGAATGAAAGAATATTGAGAGAACTGTGTGACCAATCCAAACGGAACAATATTTGCATTATAGGGGTACCAGAAGAAGAAGAGAGAGAAAAAGGGATACAAAGTGTCTTTGAGGAGGTAATTGCCGAAAACTTCCCCAATCTGGGGAAGGAGATAGTCTCTCAGGCCATGGAGGTGCACAGATCTCCCAACAAAAGGGACCCAAGGAAGACAACACCAAGACATATAGTAATTAAAATGCAAAGATCAGTAATAAGGACAGACTATTAAAAGCAGCCAGAGTGAGAAATAAGATCACATACAAAGGAAAACCCATCAGGCTATCATCAGACTTCTCAACAGAAACCTCACAGGCCAGAAGGGAGTGGCATGATGTATTTAATGCAATGGAGCAGAAGGGCTTTGAACAAAGATTACTTTATCTGGCAAGATTATCATTTAAATTTGAAGGACGGATTTAACAATTCCCAGATAGGCAAAAGCTGAGAGAATTTACCTCCCACAAACCATCTCTACAGTGTATTTTGGAGGCACTGCTTTAGATGGAAGTGTTCCTAAAGTTTAATAGCTGTCACCAGAGGTAATAAAACCACAGCAAAGAAAGTAGAACAGCTAATTACTAAGCAAATGAAAAAAATTAAAATAACTATCTCCAAAGTCAACCAAGGGATACACAAAGAGTAGAGAATATGATACCTCCTAATATATAAAGAATGGAGGAGGAATAAAAAGAAGGAAACAAAAAGAACCTTTAGATTGTGTTTATAATAGCATATTAAGTGAATTAAGTTAGACTATTAGATAGTAAGGAAGTTAACCTTGAACCTTTGGTAACCACGAATCTAAAGCCTGCAATGCCAATAAGTATATACCTATCCATAATCACCCTAAATGTAAATGGACTGAATGCACCAATCAAAAGACATAGAGTCACGGAATGGATAAAAAAAAAACAAGACCCATCTATATGCTGCCTACAAGAGACTCACGTTAAACCCAAAGACATACACAGACTAAAAGTGAAGGGATAGAAAAAGACATTTCATGCAACTAATGGGGAGAAAAAAAGCAGTTGTAGTACTTGTATCAGACAAAATAGACTTCAAAACAAAGAAAGTCACAAGAGACAAAGAAGGACATTACATAATGATAAAGGGGTCAGTCCAACAAGAAGATATAACCATTATAAATATCTATGCTCCCAACACAGGAGCACGTACATATGTGAAACAAATACTAACCGAATAAAAAGGGGAAATAGAATGCAGTGCATTCATTCTAGGAGACTTCAACACACCACTCACTCTGAAGGACAGATCAACCAGACAGAAAATAAGTAAGGAGACAGAGGCACTGAACAACACATTAGAATAGATGGACCTAACAGACATCTACAGAACTCTACACCCAAAAGCAGCAGAATACACATTCTCAAGAGCACACGGAACATTTTCAAGAATAGATCATATACTAGGCCACAAAAAGAGCCTCGGTAAATTTTTTAAAATTGAAATTGTACCAACCAGTTTCTCAGACCACAAAGATATGAAACTAGAAATAAATTATGCAAAGAAAATGAAAAATCCCACAAACACATGGAGGTTTCACAACATGCTCCTAAATAACCAATGGATCAATGACCAAATAAAAACAAAGATCAAGAAATATATGGAGACAAATGACAACAATAATTCAACACTGCAAAATCTGTGGGACACAGCAAAGCCCATGCTAAGAGGAAAGAATATTGCAATACAGGCCTACCTCAGGAAAGAAGAACAATCCCATATGAGCAGTCTAAGCTCACAATTAATGAAACTAGAAAAAGAAGAACAAATGAGACCCAAAGTCAGTAGAAGGAGGGACATAATAAATATTAGAGCATACATAAATAAAATTGAAAAGAATAAACAGAAAGGATCAATGAAAGCAAGAGCTGGTTCTTCGAGAAAATAAACAAA
The DNA here is from genome assembly GCA_032199065.1 of Smutsia gigantea. Taxonomy (NCBI): domain Eukaryota; kingdom Metazoa; phylum Chordata; class Mammalia; order Pholidota; family Manidae; genus Smutsia; species Smutsia gigantea. Next base: position 231,524 of record JAVSCE010007223.1, read on the forward strand.
ATAGATAAACCTCTAGCCAGATTTATCAGGAAAAAAAGAGTCTACTCACATAAACAGAATCAGAAATGAGAAAGGGAAAATTACTAAAGACACCACAGAAATACAAAGTATGTTAGAGAATACTATGAAAAATTATATGCTAGGAATTCAAGATGGCGGCATGAGAGGTGAGACAGAGAGCTCCTCCCAAAACCACAAACACTACAAAAATATAGATAATAAATACAACTAACCTTCAGACAGCAACAAGAAAGAAGGCTGAACCAGACTGCATACAGACTTCACGAACAGAGCAGACCTCAAGAAACAGGATAATGTACAAAAGCCTTAATCTGGCGGGACCCAAGCCCTTCCCCCACCCTAGCTCACCTGCGGGAGGAAGAGAAATGGAGCAGGAGAGGGGGTGAAAGCCTGGGGCTGCTGAACACCTAGCCCTGGACATCTGCTTTGTGAGCAGAATCCTATACTGTGTGGTGCTCTGGGTGTTGGGGAGCTCGGACAGGTGGAGTGCTTGAGAAATTGACATTCTGGCCGTTTGTGGAGGAGAGGATCCACACTCGGCTGCCCTGTGTCAGAGAAAAGGCAGGGAGTCTGAGAGGCTTCCTAGCAGCCAGAGGGCTGCTGAAGGGGCAGCGTTTGCACGGAGCTTGCTGAGCAGAAGGGAGAGCTGGACTAGGTTGTATGGGCATGCTCTGCCCAGCTGGTTGGGAACGTTGGGAGCTTCAAGTGCTCCATCCCCCTGACTACCTACTCAGTTCCAAGGCCCCCCACTGTGACACACAGCATGCTGAGCCTTCCTATGGGCCTGCAGGCACCTGCTCCCAAACACGCAGTCACTGCACAGACATCAGGCCAGCCAGAGGGAGGCCCCGCCTACAACAGCTAGAGATGCAAAGCACAGAACTACCCATGTGTGCTCGGCCCACTGCCTCTGACACTGGAGACAGGAACCACGGATGGGAAGCAGGAAACAGATCTTTCCTCCCCCCAGGCACCAGCTCTGCTCCCCTATGACCCCCAACCTCACTCTAGGGGCTGAGCAGCTCCAGAGACTGGACTTTCTGCACACTAGTGGGCACCACACAGAAATATGAAACATCAAAAGAACATGGTTCAGACCAAAATCTAACAAACCCCAGAAAGAGGGCCAAATGAAACTGAACTCACAAATCTTCCTGAAAGAGAGTTCAAAATAAAAATTATAAACATGCTTATAGAGGTACAGAAAAATATTCAAGACCTCAGGAACGAATTTAAGATGGAGATTCAACCATTAAGAAATACCATATCTGAAATGAAACATACAATGGAGGAATTTAAACACAGATTAGATGTAGTAGAAGAGATGGTAAATGGAATAGAAATTAGAGAAGAGGAATACAGAGAAGCTGAGGCACAGAAAGAAAAAAGGATCTCTAAGAATGAAAGAATATCGAGAGAACTGTGCGACCTACCCAAATGGAACAATATTCACATTATAGGGGTACCAGAAGAAGAAGAAGAGAGAAAAAGGGATAGAAAGTGTCATTAAGGAGGTAATTGCTGAAAACTTCCCCAATCTGTGGAAGGAGATAGTCTCTCAAACGATGGAGGTGCACAGATCTTCCGACACAAAGGACCCAAGGAAGACAACATTAAGACATACAATAATAAAAATGGCAAAGATCAAGGATAAAGACAGACTTTTAAAAGCAGCTAGAGAGAGAAAAAAGATCACATACAAAGGAAAACCATCAGGTTATCATCAGACTTCTCAACAGAAACCTTACATGCCAGAAGACAGTGGCATGATATATTTAATGCAATGAAGCAGAAGGGCCTTGACCCAAGAATACTCTACCTGGCAAGGTTATCATTTAAATTTGAAGGAGGGATTAAACAATTTTCAGATAAGCAAAAGCTGAGAGAATTTAACTCCCACAACCACCTCTACAGGGCATTTTGGAGGGATTCCTATAGATGGAAGTCTTCCTAAGGCTAAATAGATGTCATCCAAGGGAAGACAAAGAGTACAGAATATTTTTCATAACATACAAAGAATGGAGGAGGAAGAAAAATGAGGGAAAAAAAAGAACCTTTAGGTTGTGTCTGTAATAGTATATGAAGTAAGTTAAATTAGACAGTCAGATAGTAAGGGAATTGCCCTTGAACCTTTGGTAACCAGAAATCTCAAGCCTGCAATGGAAATAAGTACATACCTATCGATAATCACCCTAAATGTAAATGGTTTGGATGCACCAATCAAAAGAAATAGAGTTGATACTGACTTTCGGGAAGATGGCAGTGTGAGCAGGGCAGCAGAAATCTCCTCCCAAAACTATATATATCTATGAAAATATAGCAAATACAACTATTGCTAAAAGAGAGACCAGAATACACAGGAAAGCGCACAGCATGCAGCTACACCTGAGAGGACACGGCACCCCACGAGGCTGGTAAGATACAGAGCAGAGACCCAGTGGGACCCGAGCACTCACCCACACCAGCGCACTGGTGGAAGGAGAGGATTCAGAGCTGGGAGGGAGTGGAAGTACACCCTGCAAAATAACCAGCCCCGGTGATCTGCGCGGGGAGCGCTGACACACATCGCACGGTGTACCGGAGATTGGAGAGACAGAGGATGCAGGATCTGAGCAGAGAACACGCTAGGGTGCTTGCAGCCGGCTTCCAGGAAGGAAAAAAAAAAAAGAAAAAGAAAACTGCACACTTTTTTCAGTGGTCTTAAAGAGACAGGAGCCCAGTGGAGGAGCTGGATCGCCCTAACACACTCAGCCCAGCAGGCTGGGAGTCCTGGGGAGTTTTGGACCCCTTAGCTGGTGACTGGGAAAGGGTGGCCGCACTTAGACTTCCCACGGATATCAATAGCCTCCCATTCGTTCCCACCCCAGCCAGAGCTATAAAGAGCCCTGCAGGGTGGCACAGCCACGGCTGCAGAATACTGTAGCAACAGCGCCACCTACAGCTTCCTCACAGAACTCCCGGTGGGCTTTTTTTGTTTTGTTTTGTTTTTCGTTTTTTCTTCTCTTTCTTTTTTCTTTTCTTTCTTTTCCTTCCTTCCTTCCTCCCTCCCTCCCTCCCTTCCTTCCTTCCTTTTTTCTTTCTCTCTTTTTCTTTACTTTATAAAATCTTAAAGAGCCCAGCTGACATACGTGGCAACTACCAGCGACCACTTCTATAGCCATGAAAACACAGAGGAATATGGTCAAGATCAAGACTGAGATCAACCAGACAACCCCAGAGAGGGAGCCTCAAGGGATGGAAATGCACAGTCTTCCTGAAAAAGAATTCATAATAAAAGTCATAACCATGCTGATGGATCTACAGAGAAAAGTGCAAGAGCTGAAGGAGGAAGTGAGGGAAGTGAGGAAAAACAAAGCAGAAATCAGACAAGTGATCGATGGGCTTAACAGCAGACTGGATGAGATACAAGAAACTGTTAATGGAATAGAAATCAGAGAACAGGAATACAGAGAAGCTGAGGCAGAGAGAGATAAAAGGATCTCTAGGAATGAAAGAATATTAAGAGAACTGTGTGACCAATCCAAACGGAGCAATATTCGCATTATAGGAGTACCAGAGGAAGAAGAGGGAGAAAAAGGGATAGAAAGTGTCTTTGAAGAAATAATTGCTGAAAACATTCCGACGCTGAGGAAGGAAATACTCTTGCAGTCCACGGAAGCCCACAGATCTCCCAACACAAGGGACCCAAGGAAGACAACACCAAGACACATAATAATTAAGATGGCAAAGATCAAAGATAAAGACAGGGTATTAAAGGCAGCTAGAGAAAGAAAAAAGATCACCTACAAAGGAAAACCCATCAGACTGTCATCAGATTTCTCAACAGAAACCTTATAGGCCAGAAGAGAATGGCATGATATATTTAACATAATGAAACAGAAGGGCCTCGAACCAAGATTATTGTATCCAGCATGCTTATCATTTAAATATGATGGAGGGATTAAACAATTTCCAGACAAACGAAAGTTGAGAGAGTTTACCTCTCATAAACCACCACTACAGGATATCTTAAACAGACTGCTCTAGAGGGAAGCACCCCAAGGCTAAAAAGCTGTCACCAGAGAAAATAAAATCATAGCAAAGAAAGCAGACCATCCAAATACTAACTAAAGGCAAAGAATAAAACACCTAGTACATAAAGAATGGAGGAGGACGAATAAGAAGGGAGAGAAATAAAGGAACATCAGATGGTGTTTACAATAACTTAACAAGAAAGTTAAGATAGATAGTTAGATAGTAAAGAAGCAACCCTTGAACCCTTGGTAACCACGAATCTAAAGCCAGCAATGGCAATAAGAACATATCTATCAATAATCACCCTAAATGTAAATGGACTGAATGCACCAATCAAAAGACACAGAGTACCAGAATGGATAAAAAAGCAAGACCCATCTATATGCTGCTTACATGAGACTCACCTCAAACCCAAAGATATACACAGACTAAAAGGGAAGGGATGGCAAAAAATATTTCATGCAAACAACAAAGAGAAAAAAGCAGGTGTTGCAGTACTTGTATCAGACAAAATAGACTTCAAAACGAAGAAAGTAACAAGAGATAAAGAAGGACATTACATAATGATAAAGGGGTCAGTCCAACAAGAAGATATAACCATTTAAAATATATATGCACCCAACAAAGGAGCGCCAGCATATGTGAAACAAATACTAACAGAATTAAAGGAGGAAATACACAGCAATGCACTCATTTTAGGAGACTTCAACACACCACTCACTCCAAAGGACAGATCAACCAGACAGAGAATAAGTAAAGACACAGAGGCACTGAAGAACACACTAGAACAGATGGACCTAACAGACATCTACAGAACTCTGCACCCAAAAGCAGCAGGATACACATTCTTCTCAAGTGCACATGGAACATTTTCCAGATTAGACCACATAGTAGGCCACAAAAAGAACCTCAGTAAATTCAAAAATATTGAAATCCTACCAACCAACTTCTCAGATCACAAAGGTATAAAACTAGAAATAAGTTTTAGAGAGAAACTAAAAAGGCTCACAAATACATGGAGACTTAACAACATTCTCCTCATTAATCAATTGGTTAATGACCAAATCAAAACAGAAATCAAAGAATATATGGAGACTAATGACAACAACAACACAAAGCCCCAATGTCTGTGGGACACAGCGAAGGCAGTTTTAAGAGGAAAGTATATAGCAATCCAGTCCTATTTAAAAAAGGACGAACATTCCCAAATGAATAGTCTAAAGACACAATTACTGAAATTGGAAAAAGAAAAACAAATGAGGCCCAAAGTCACCAGAAGGAGGGACATAATAAAGATTAGAGAAGAAATAAATAAAACTGAGAAGAATAAAGCAATAGAAAAAATTAATGAAATCAAGAACTGGTTCTTTGAAAAAATAAACAAAATAGATAAATCCCTAGCCAGACTCATTAAGAGAAAAAGAGAATCTACACACATAAACAGAATCAGAAATAAGAAAGGAAAAATAACGACGGACTCCTCAGAAATACAAAGAATTATAAGAGAATATTATGAGAATCTATATACTAACAAGCTGGAAAACATAGAAGAAATGGACAACTTCTTAGAAAAATACAACCTTCCAAGTCTTACCAAACAAGAAACAGAAAAACTAAACAGACCAATCACCAGCAACAAAATGGAATCGGTAATCAAAAAACTACCCAAGAACAAAACCCCCGGACCAGACGGATTCACCTCTGAATTCTACCAGACATACAGAGAAGAAATAACACCCATTCTCCTGAAAGTTTTCCAAAAACTAGAAGAGGAGGGAATACTTCCAAACTCATTCTATGAAGCCAGCATCACTCTTATACCAAAATCGGGCAAAGACCTCACCAAAAAAGAAAATTACAGACCAATATCCCTGATGAACGTAGATGCAAAAATACTCAACAAAATATTAGCAAACCGAATTCAAAAATACATCAAGAGGATCATACACCATGATCAAGTGGGATTCATCCCAGGGATGCAAGGATGCTACAATATTCAAAAATCAATCAACGTCATCCACAACAACAACAAAAAGAACAAAAACCACATGATCATCTCCATAGATGCTGAAAAAGCATTGGACAAAATTCAGCATCCATTCATGATTAAAACTCTCAACAAAATGGATATAGACGGCAAGTACCTCAACATCAGAAAGGCCATATATGACAAACCCACAGCTAACATCATACTTAACGGCGAGAAGCTGAAAGCTTTTCATCTAAGATCAAGAACAAGGCAGGGATGCCCACTCTCTCCACTGTTATTCAACATAGTACTGGAGGTCGTAGCCAAGGAAATCAGACAAAACAAAGACATACAAGGCATCCATATTGGTAAAGAGGAAGTCAAATTGTCAGTATTTGAAGATGACATGATAGTGTACATAAAAAACCCTAAAGACTCCACTCCAAAACTACTAGAACTAATATCTGAATTCAGCAAAGTTGCAGGATACAAAATTAACACACAGAAATCTGTTGCTTTCCTATACACTACGATGAACTAACAGAAAGAGAAATTAGAAAATTAAACAATTGCATCAAGAAGAATAAAATACCTAGGAATAAACCTAACGAAGGAAGTGAAAGACCTGTACTCTGAAAACTACAAGACACTCCTAAGAGAAATTAAAGAGGACACTAACAAATGGAAACGCATCCCATGCTCTTGGCTAGGAAGAATAAATATTGTCAAAATGGCTATACTACCTAAAGCAATCTACAGATTCAACGCAACCCCTATCAAACTACCAACAGCTTTCTTCAATGAACTCGAACAAATAGTTCTAAAATTCATATGGAACCACAAAAGACCCCGAATAGCCAAATCAATCCTGAGAAGGAGGAATAAAACAGGGGGAGTTAGGCTCCCTGACTTCAAACTCCACTACAAAGCCACAGTAAGCAAGACAATTTGGTATTGGCACAAAAACAGACCCACAGACCAGTGGAACAGAATAGAAAATCCAGACATTAACCCAAACATATACAGTCAATTAATATTTGATAAAGGAGCCTTGGATGTACAATGGGGAGATGACAGCCTCTTCAGCAGCTGGTGTTGGAAAAACTGGACAGCTACATGTAAGAGAAAGAAACTGGACTACTGTCTAACCCCATACACAAAGGTAAACTCAAGGTGGACCAAAGACCTGAAAGTAAGTGATGAAACCATAAAACTCTTAGGAAAAAACATAGGCAAAAATCTCTTGGACATAAACATGAGTGACTTCTTCATGAACATATCTCCCCGGAGAAGGGAAACAAAAGGAAAATGCACAAGTGGGACTATGTCAGGCTGAAAAGCTTCTGTACAGCAAAGGACACCATCAGTAGAACAAAAAGACATCCTACAGTATGGGAGAACATATTCATAAATGACATATCTGATAAGGGGTTGACATCCAAAATATATAAAGAACTCACACAACTTAACAAACAAAAAGCAAATAATCCAATTAAGAAATGGGCAGAGGACATGAATAGACATTTCTCTAAAGAAGAAATTCAGGTGGCCAACAGGCACATGAAAAGATGCTCCACATCACTAATCATCAGAGAAATCCAGATTAAAACCACAATGAGATATCACCTCACACCAGTGAGGATGGCCAACATCCAAAACACAAACAACAACAAATGTTGGCGAGGATGTGGAGAAAAGGGAACCCTCCTACACTGCTGGTGGGAATGCAAATTAGTTCAACCATTGTGGAAAGCAGTATGGAGGTTCCTCAAAAAACTCAAAATAGAAATACCATTTGACCCAGGAATTCCACTCCTAGGAATTTACCCTAAGAATGCAGCAGCCCAGTTTGAAAAAGACAGATGCACCCCTATGTTTATTGCAGCACTATTTACAATAGCCAAGAAATGGAAGCAACCTAAGTGTCCATCAGTAGATGAATGGATAAAGAAGAGGTGGTACATATACACAATGGAATATTATTCAGCCATAAGAAGAAAACAAATCCTACCATTTGCAACAACATGGATGGAGCTAGAGGGTATTATGCTCAGTGAAATAAGCCAAGCCAAAAGAGACAAGTATCAAATGATTTCACTCATATGTGGAGTATAAGAACAAAGAAAAAAACTGAAGAAACAAAACAGCAGCAGACTCACAGAACCCAAGAATGGACTAATAGTTACCAAAAGGAAAGGGACTGGGGAAGATGGGTGGGTAGGGAGGGATAAGAGGGAAAAAAGGGCATTATTAGCAGATGTAATGTTGGGGGGGCATGGGGAGGGCTGTACAACTCAGAGGAGACAAGTAGTGATTCTATAGCATCTCACTACGCTGATGGACAGTGACTGTAATGGGGTTTGTAGGGGGGACCAGATGAAGGGGGTAGTTTAATAACTATAATATTGCACATGTAATTGTAGAATAATTATACCAAAATAAATTATTTAAAAATGTATCTAACAAACAAAAAAAAATAGAGTTTATTAATGGATAAAAAAACAAGACCAATTTATATGCTGCCTACAAGAGACTCACTTCAAACCTAAAGACATACACAGACTGAAAGTAAAGGGATGGAAAAAGATATTTCATGCAACTAATAGTGAGAGAAAAGGAGGAGTTGCTGTACTTGTATCAGTCAAAATAGATTTCAAAACAGAGAAAGTCACAAGAGACAAAGAAAGACATTACATAATGATAAAAGGGTCAGCCCAACAAGTGGATATAACTATTACAAATATCTGTGCACCCAACACAGGAGCTCCTACATATGTGAAACAAATACTAACAGAATTAAAGGGGGAAATAGAATGCAGTGCATTCATTTTAGGAGACTTCAACACACCACACACTAAAAAGGACAGATCAACCAGACAGGAAATAAGTAAAGAGACAGAGGCACTGAACAACATATTAGAAAAAAATGGACCTAATGGACATCTACAGAACACTCCATCCAAAAGCAACAGGATGCACATTCTTCTCAAGTGCACATGGAACATTTTCAAGAATAGATCATATATTAGGCCACAAAAAGAACCTCAGTAAATTCAAAAAATTGAAATTGTACCAACCAGCTTCTCAGATCACAAAGGTATGAAACTAGAATAAATTACACAAAGAAAACAAAAAATCCCACCAACACATGGAGACTATATAACATCCTCCTAAATAATCAATGGATCAATGACTAAATAAAAACAGATCAAGCAATATATGGAGACAAATGACAACAATAATTCAATGCCACAAAATCTGTGGGATGCAGCAAAGGCTGTACTAAGAGGGAAATATACTGCAATACAGGCCTACCTCAGGAGAGAAGAACAATCCCAAATAAACAGTCTAAACTCACAATTAATGAAACTAGAAAAGGAAGAACAAATGAGGCCCAAAGTCACTAGAAGAAGGGACATAATAAAGATTAAAGTAGAAATAAATAAACTGGAGAAGAATAAAACAAAAGAACGAATCATTGAAAGCAGGAGCTGGATCTTTGAGAAAGTAAACAAAATAGATAAACCCCTAGCCAGACTTATCAAGAAAAAAAGAGAGTCTACACCCATAAACAGTATCAGAAATGAGAAAGGAAAAATCACTATGGACACCACAGTAATACAAAGAATTATGAGATACTACTATGAAAAATTATATGGTAACAAACTGGATAATCTAGAAGAAATCGACAACTTTCTAGAAAATACAACCTTCCAAGGCTGACACAGGAAGAAGCAGAAAATCTGAATAGACCCATTACCAGCAAATAAATTTAATTGGTAATCAAAAAATACCTAAGAACAAAACCACTGGACCCAATGGTTTCACTGCTGAATTTTATCAAACATTTAGTAAAGACCTAATACCCATCCTCCTTAAAGTTTTCCAAAAAGTAGAAGAGGAGGGAATACTCCCAAACTCATTCTACGAGGCCAACATCACTCTAATACCAAAACCAAGCAAAGACACCACAAAAAAGAAGAGTAAAGACCAATATCCCTGATGAACATAAATGCAAAAATACTCAACAAAATTTTAGCAAACCGAATTCAAAAATACATTAAAAAGATCATCCATCACGATCAAGTGGGATTCATCCCAGGGATGAAAGGATGGTACAACATTCGAAAATCCATCAACATCATCCACTACCTCAACAAAAAGAGGGACAAAAACCACATCATCATCTCCATAGATGCTGAAGAAGCATTCGACAAAATTCAACACCCATTCATGATAAAAACTCTCAACAAACTGGGTATAGAGGGCAAGTACCTCAACATCGTAAAGGCCATATATGACAGACCCACAGCCAACATTATACTTAACAGTGAGAAGCTGAAAGCTTTTCCTTTAAGATCAGGAGCAAGCCAAGGATGCCCACTCTCCCCACTTATATTCAGCATAGTACTGGAGGTCCTAGCCATGGCAATCAGACAACACAAAGAAATAAAAGGCTTCCAGATTGGCAAGAAAGAACTCAAACTGTTCTTGTTTGCAGATGACATGATATTGTACATTAAAAACCCTAAAGACTCCACTCCAAAACTATTAGATCTAATATCTGAATTCAGCAAAGTTGCAGGATACAAAATTAATACACAGAAATCTGTTGCATTCCTATACACTAATGATGAACTAGAAGAGAGAGAAATCAGGAGAACAATTCCATTCACAGTTGCTTCAAAAAGAATAAAATACGTAGGAATAAACCTAACCAAGTATATGAAAGACTTGTACCCTGAAAACTACAAGACATTCTTAAGAGAAATTAAAGAGGACACTAATAAATGGAAATGCATCCTATGCTCTTGGCTAGGAAGAATTAATATTGTCAAAATGGCCCTGCTGCCTAAGGCAATCTACAGATTCAATGCAACCCCTATCAAATTACCAACAGCATTCTTTAAAGAACTAGAGCAAATAGTTCTAAAATTCATATAGAACCACAAAGGACCCCAAATAGCCAAAGCAATCCTGAGAAGGAAGAATAAGGCAGGGTGAATTATGCTCCCTGACTTCAAACTCTACTACAAAGCTACAGTAATCAAGAAAATTTGCTATTGGCACAAGAACAGACCCATAGACCAGTGGAACAGAATAGGGATCCCAGATATAAACCCAAGCATATATGGTCAATTAAGATACGATAGAGGAGCCATGGATACACAATGGGGAAATGACAGCCTCTTCAACAGCTGGTGTTGGCAAAACTGGAAAGCTACATGTAAGAGAATGAAACTGGATTACTGTCTAACCCCATACACAAAAGTAAACTCAAAATGGATCAAAGACCTGAATGTAAGTCATGAAACCATAAAACTCTTAGAAAAAAGTATAGGTAAAATCTCTTGGACATAAACATGAGCATTTCTTCATAAACATGTCTCCCCGGACAAGGGAAACAAAAGCAAAAATGAACGGATGGGACTATATCAAACTAAAAAGCTGTACAGCAAGGGATACCATCAGTAGAAGAAAAGACATCCTACAGTATGGGAGAATATATAAATGATATATCCGATAAGGGGTTGACATACAATTATATAAAGAACTTACACACCTCAAGAACCAAAAAGTAAATAAGCCAATTAAAAAGTGGGCAGAGGTGCTGAACAGACATTTCTCCAAAGAAGAAATTCAGATGGCCAACAGGCACATGAAAAGATGCTCCACATCACTAGTCATCAGAGAAATGCAAATTAAAACCACAATGAGATATCACCTCACACCAGTTAGGATGGCTGCCATACAAAACACAAACAACAACAAATGTTGGCGAGAATGTGGAGAAGGTGGAACCCTCCTACACTGCTGGTGGGAATGTAAAATAGTTCAGCCATTTTGGAAAGCAGTATGGAGGTTCCTCAAAAAACTCAAAATAGAAATACCATTTGACCCAGGAATCCCACTCCTAGGAATTTACCCTAAGAATACAGCAATGCAGTTTGCAAAAGACAGATGCATCCCTATTGCATCAATGGATCAATTTACATTTAAGGTCTATTTACATTTAAGGGGATTATTGATAGATATGTACTTATTGCCATTTTATTGTTTTCTGGCTGTTTTTTCTATAGCTCCTCTCCTCTCTGTTCCTTTCTTCCTCTCTTATACACTTCTCTTTTTATTGATGGTTTTCTTTGGTGTTCTAATTGGATTTCTCTATTTCTGTGTGTGTGTGTGTGTTTATTTTAGGGTTTAGTTTTTGGTTACCAGAAGTTCAAGAATGCTTCCTTACTATATAATAGCCTATCTGAAATTGCTGATTAGTCTATTTCAAACACAATCTAAAGGTACTTTTCCTTTTTCTTCTTCCTTCTCCACATTTTTGTATTAGATATCGTAATCTGAACTTTTTTGTGTATCCCTGCAATTTTGTGTATAGTTGATTTTGCTTCTTAATTTTGTACTTGTTTAGTTATTAGTTGGTCTACTACCTTTACTATGGGGTTATTTTCACTGGTGAAAGCTATTTAGCCTTTGGGATATTTCCATTTACAGCAGTCTCTTTAACATGTCCTGTTAGAATGGCTCAGTGGTGGTGAATTCCTTCAACTTTTGTTTTCTGGAAGTTGTTTAATATCTGCTCCAAATTTAAATGGTAATCATGCTGGGGAGAGGATTCTTGGAAGGAGGTCCTTCTGTTTCTGTACACTAAATATATCATGCCACTCCCTTCTGGCCTGGAGAGTTTCTGCTGAGAAGTCAGCTGATAGCCTGATGTGATTTCCTTTATTAGTAATCTTTTTTCTCTCTCTGGCTGTTTTCAACACTCATTCCTTATCCTTGATCTTTGCCATTTTAATTATTATATGTCTTGGTGCTGTCTTCCTGGGGTTCCTTTTAGTAGGGAATCTCTGCACTTCCATAACCTGAGTGTCTGTGCCCTTCCCCAGACTGGGGAAGTTTTCAACAACTATTTTTTTAAGGAGACTTTTTATTCCTTTTTCTCTCTCTTCTCCTTCTGGTAACCCTATTATGTGAATATTGTTCCACTTGGACTGGTTACATAGCCCTCTTATCCTTCTTTCATTCCTAGAGATCTTTTTTTTCCTCTGTTCCTCAGCTTGTTTTCCTGTTCTCTAATTTCCAATTCATTTACCGTCTCCTCTACCTGTTCTATTGTACTCTTAAATCCCTCCATTGTATATTTCATTT